>JASDQU010013780.1:247381-260791 GCA_032191745.1 Picea mariana | reverse complement strand
GTAAGATGGTTTTTGAAATATTTTATTTATGGTTGATATTAAAACATTTTTTTTAAATGTTATGTGTCAACTCTATGTTAAGAATAAAAGGAATTACACATCTCCTTTGTATTAGGTTGTAGAAATCACCTCTAATGCAACAAGATAATAAATAAATAATTACTCATACAATATTAATTAAAATACGATAATAAATAACAAATAATATACAAAACAATAAATGGTGTATTATGTCGTATTTAGTATTTTAGAATAGTTTTATGATTTTAAATTTTCTTTCTTTATATTTGTTATTCCATATTGGTTGTGAAAGTTCATGATATAATATAAGTTTCAATATTATATAATTTTTATGTTAATGAAAGTATCTATGCAAGTAGTGGCTCTCATGCTAACATATAGTTAATTGAGGTTGTATAATGCATATACATTTGTTTTTTAACTTCCTTCTATTCTATAAAACATATTGTGTAAATACACACACACACACACACACACACACACACACACATATACAATGAATTTTGAGGGTTTCTGTAGTTCAACGAGAGGCAAGTATGTGTGGATGTCTGATGGAGGAACCTACTGGAAATAGTGTTGTGATTGATGTTAAAGACATGGGGAGACTATGGCTCTGTGTGAATGAAGGCAAGAGGAACGAAATGGCCTGAAAAAAGATAAGTCCAAGGATCAAACCAGAACTAGTAACACGCATCCATGGACAGATAGAGGAAACAAAGAACGTCCTTGTGCATTGTTGAGTTTCTGTGAGATATTGCACTCGGTCGTAAATAGGTCGTGACAAGTCTGCAATGGTCACATTCAAGCGTAATAAGGATTTCTTGATGAAGTGTCTGCATCTCGGGTTAAAACATAGGTTGAAGAATGAGAGCTGAAGTCTGAGAGTGCAGAGGATGCATAGGAAGCCCGAACAAGGTCTTGGTGGCTCAAATGAAGCAATTGATATATCCCACATTCATAAAGAAAAATGACTTCAGTAGGTTTATAATTAAATGCGACATTAAGTTGTTTGAATAAAAATGGGCGAGATACAGAATCATGTGCAAAGGATTAACTTTTAGCAGTTAAATCCTGATCGTTGATCATCAGAGATCAACGACTAAGATCAAAGGATTGGGGACCGACACTTGGTAGGCCAACCCAACCACATCAGCACCACGTGTCCAGGAAGATGAGTGCCACATCAGAGGGATTCCACGTCAGTGTCATAATAAGAAGCTCTGCAGATGTCACATGTTGTGCCACGTGTCAGGACATGTATCGATGACATGTCATCTAGTACATGATGAAGACGTCCACGTGAAATCCACCTCATCTACAACATTAAAACAAGAGATCCGGAAAATTGACTAAGTATCAAGACATCACAAAGATAGTAAATCAACGGAGAATCAAAAGTATGTGAAGAAATGAGCACGAATCTGCAGACCTGTGGTGAGATGTAAAAAATTATCTAAGTATGAAGAATCTGTCGAACATGGTGAGTCTTTGAAAAATAACAAAGTATGAGGAATCGGTCGAACGAACGATATCGACAAGTGAAGGACGAAGATGTCTCATGGAGCACAATGAACTATGAGAAATTGATTATGTATGAGGAATCGGTCAAACAAATGGTATCGACAAGTGAAGAATGGAGATGTCTCACAAAGCGCAATGAACTATGAGAAATTCACTAAGTATGAGGAATTTGTCGGACGGACGAGGCCATAGATATGGACAAGTGAAGAACGAATATATCTCGCAGAGCGTGGTAATATTTTGGAAATTGACTAAGTATGTGTGCAAAATGAGTGCGGTGAAATGCGAAGGTGTATTCTAGAGGCCACAAAAGGTTAAATGCAAATTCCTTAGACCCACGGCGGAATGCTTGAAAATACTCTAAGTGTAGGTGCAAAACAAATGTGATGGAACTTAAGGGTGTAGTTTGGAGACCACGAAAGTTTGACATGAAGAAAAGATATTCCTTAGACCCGTCGTAAAACTATCAAGCTGAGAGATCAACAGTTGAAGTTAATCAGATATATGACCAGACAATGGTTGTGAGTTGAAGGTTTAAGCTATGTGAGACTTGGATAAATGTTTGAGATCAATCCGAGTTCCATATCATATGGTTGTTGTGTATTGTGGTTACATGGCATGCTTTTTGGACGTAAACTAGATCAATGGTCAAGAAATAAATCCGAAGGAATGATCAGAAGGTCGTTGAGCATTGAAGCTATGTTGTATGTGCTAATGGCCAATGAATGAGATAAATGACTGAGATTTAAATTGAGAAGATGATCAAACGGTGGTTGTGCACTGTGTTTGCATGTGGTCCCGATATGCTAAGAATAAATCGACGGATGAGATCAAAACTTGGAAAGATTGGACAACTATTGAGCATTAAGATTGTGTTGCCTATTGTGGTGGGCAAAGAACAAATCGATGGTCACGATTTGTTTCAAGGGACGATTTGACGATATTTGTGCATTAACACGTATACAAAGGTACCAGAGAGTAGATTACACATCAGACTAAAGGGGATTGAGATCGGTTTCAAAGGAGTGTTGTAGCCCAATTTTGAGGAAGATTAAAAGAGATCTGGAGCCGACTCCATGAATTTATTTTGTTAGTGGAAAAATTTGTGGGAGCATGGAGTGTACAAATAGCATTTCCCAAATCTATTTTGAGTGTGGAAGTGTGGGTGAATGTGAGTGAGTGGTAAGGATTGTGGAAGAGAAGCTTTGAGGTTCTAAGGGATGAGGATGACATAATATGAAATGAAGATAATGTAATCGTTTAAGGGAGGCTAGGAGGTGAAAGGTCTAAGGAACTTCTAAAGTCAAGCATATCATGATCTGAAGGAAGGTGTTGTGACAACACAGAGAGAGCAACATTTTATGCAAGTGAAGGCTCGAGATAAAGAGAAGATTTAATATTATTGACAGATTGAGGAGATTGGTGTCCCCAGTAGGTCGGTGCCTACATATTGTTGAGTTGGTGCTCAACTAAGGGGATTGGTGTCTCCTGCAGGTTGGCGCCTGCAAATATTGTAATATTAGGTTGGTTCCTATACAATTATATAAAGAAAATATTTATTGGTTATCTCCCAATTGGGTTTCCACGTTAAATTTATGTTTACTTTGGATTGTATGGTTGTCTTTTTACCTTTTACTACTAGAGTTGGTAAAGTAACACATTGATAAATATTGTAAGAAAAGAAAAACTAGTCTTATACTAATTCACCCCCCTCTCAATATAAGTAAGTGTGCCACCATATCCACCAAAATTGGTGGATTACTCAAATGACCTCTTGTGATAAGATGACATAATCCATCTGGTTATATTCTCGAAGATTGAATAAGTTGCAAAGAGTGTTTAAGTGTTATTTCACTCAGGGGTCATGTGGATCCCAAGGTGGGGAATTCAATAATCAAACGAATCAAAATCCCTCTAGATCATTCTCTGACAAATATCTCGGGTTTCATCAAACCTTGAGCCCCTCATTGCCTCTTCCTTCTCATATCAACCATTATGCGAACAAGGATACCATTTTTCCATTGACTCATTTGCATAAGGGTGGCTCCTCTCCTTGTTTGGATCCATCTTTGATTACTGGAGTGGTGAAAGGGTTTTCGGGTGTTGGGGGATATGGGCTTGTCAATAGCTGACTTGTATTTGAAGATTTAGTTGTGGTTAATCTTATACTAGGGGTTCCAAGGAAGAAACAAAATAGAACTGTGTGCTCTTGAGGCAAAGATATTGATTTAGTTGTGGGGAAGGACCTCGGAATGGAGGGAGTTGGTGGGGAATTTTGGTAGCCATTGGATATTTGCAGGGGATCTTACTCAATGGATGATGACTCACCAATTTCCAGTCTTGGGGTATTCTCATGTATTTCATATTTTATCCCATGGTTGGATAGGTTTTGTTTTCAAAGAGAAGGAAGATTTACATAGGATCATCTCGGTACGTTGATTTTAGGACTGCCAGGTTTTAAGTGCCAAACCATGGCACCCATTATTCGATGCCAATGTCAAAGGTTTTAAGAGTGTTTTGATCTAGATTAAAATGTTGAACCTTCCATTGGAATGTTGGTCCGATGAGGGTCTTTGGGACATTGGCAATGCGTTGGGTAATTTCATAATGGCGGACACCAATTTCAAATCTCTAGCAAGTCGTGCAGTGGATCATATATTGGTCAAGTTGGATCCGACAGATGGTTTATATGAGTTGATCAAGTTGGTGGTGAGTGGGTGCTCTTATATCCAGGTACTCGATTATTTGAACACATCTTTTTGGTGTGTGAGATTCCATATTGTCGAATATGTTGTTGAGGACTATGATCATAAATTACTCATAGAGTATCAGATATTTCGACGTGGGGTTCCCACTCCTCATGATTCATCAACTCCGAAGGCTTTACAAAATGGTGGTGCAATAAGGTTGAACTCATCGTCTCATGAAAACATTAATTATGTGGATCATGTGTGAGCTTCAACTCATCATGATCAGGAAGGGATTGTGGTCGGGGAAATTATGGTACATTTGTATGGATATAGGTCAGAGGATGGAGTTCAACATCTTCCCAAGGATATTTTAGATGTAGACCTTGAGCTCCTGACGATGTAATGGAGAAAAATTGAGGCATTATGGTATGACAATATGAAAAAACGCATGGTCTCCGGTAAGCCCATCACCCCTAATTCTTTGACTTATTCTACTACTCAAATCACTCAGGAGAAGGGTGGGGTGGGACCAAAGACATTTCCAATCCTTTAGGGGTTAGGCAGGATGGGCCCGTTGACTGCTCTAGTCCTTTGGATATTTCTCCTGCAAATTTAGAGGAGATTAGTCCTCTGAAGAACCCTATTGTTAACTTATGGGAAGATTATGATCCTGTTTCTACCCCTTTGGTAGTTTCCCAAAAGGAAGACTCTTCTATATCGAATTTTGTCTCATCATGGAGGGATCCATACTTTCTTAAATTGATGTCTACATCTCATATCTCTACCTCTGGGGGCTTGGGATATGTTATCACTGAGGATTAATGGCCTTCAAAAGTGGGGAGAAAATACACCCTTAAACATGCATAGGAAACGACATATCGTCAGGTGTCTCAAGGATGCCAAAGACTCATCTTTCGCATACTTAGAGTAGGTGTTATCCCCACTTCTCCTCACCCATGAATATTTTGTTGGCTAATGTGAAGGGTTTGGGGGGATGACCCAAAAAACTCTCCCTTTGGAGGTTTATAGTACATGAAAAACCTTATATAGTTATTTTTCAGGAGACAATGGGGATGTTTGATTAGATCATTTATGAGATGGGAAAATTATTTTTGGGATGGGATTTCATTGGGTTGGATGCAGAGGGGTTGTCAGGGGGTATCATAACTAGTATCTCTCCTTCTACCACTCCCATTAATTGTGTTTCTATGAAATCAAGTCTTGTGGTGGAGGTTCGTAGCAAAGCGTTGGATCGTACCCTTTTCTTTTTCAATGTCTATGACCCCTAGTCAACTAGGGAAACCTTTGGTGGAAGTTCATTGGATTAAATTTGATCCTAATAAAGGTATAAGAGCACCTCAACAACTTCTGGATTCTCTAAAAAGTTGAAGCATGTTGTTGTCTAGTGGGACATTGCATGTAGGAAAGCTCAAGAGAAATCGTTCATTGATATCGAGGAAGAACTGGCTCATATTTATGATTGTATCTCTTATCGCCAGGGAGGTGTTGTGGACAATGAACATGTACATGGTTTGGAATCTGCTCATCACACTATTTTGGTTGAACAGGAAAATGAGTGGAGTTTAAAGATTAGGATGCTTCGACTTGATGCTGGTGACCTAAATACCAAGTACTTTCAGTGTTATGCAAACTATAGGAAAATCCATAACACTATATGGGAGCTGGAAAGTGATGATGGCCCAAAATTTCATGGTTTCAAGATTTTGGTTGCCCTAGGAGTCTGTCACTTTCAACCACTATTCTAGGACTCTCCACACTTCAAAACTTCAAAATGGATGCAACCCTTAGGCTGCTATCATTTTTTCCTCACTTGGTAGGTGATGAATAAAACCAAATGATGTTTAACGAGTTTTCAAAGGAAGAACTCCAAGAAGTTCTTTGTTCCTTCCAATGGGACAAGAGACCTGGTTCTGATGGGCAGTTGACAAAATTTTATGATGGTTTTTTTGATTTACTAGGTGATGATCTTCTGAGGGTATTTGAGGAGATTCAAATATTTGGCAAAGGTCATGGTAGAATTAATTCAACTTTTATTACATTGATTCCAAAAATCGATCGACCATTGACTTTTGACGATTTTCTCCCTATCTCATTATGTAACAACTTAAATAAAATAGTGGCAAAAATCATTGCAATGCACATCAAGCCTATATTGTCAAGGATCATCACTCTGGAGTATTTTGGGTTTTTGAAGGGCCATTTGATCCATGAGGAAATTGGTGCTGCTTAGGAGGGTATTCAATCCATAAATATTTATTAGAGGCCTGTCTTGGTGATCAAGATGGATCTTTCCAAGGAATATGATAGAGTGTCCTAGCTATATCTCTATATGTTATTATTCCAAATTGGGTTTGATTTATTGGTGGTAAATTGTGTTATGGCTTGTGTTTTCTTTGTCTATTTTGTTGTACTAATCAATGGAATTGAAGGTTCACCATTTTTTTTGTACATGTTGGGGGATCTGAAAGGGGTGCCCTTTTTCCTTGTAATTATTTCTTTTAGTTGTTGATGGCCTTAGTTGGGCCATTGTTGAGTCTTCTAGGCTCCACCAAATTCAAGGTGTTCGGATCGGGCATGTTGTGTCACTCACCCACTTATTATTCGTGGATGACTTTCTACTTTTTAGTAATTATGTGGTCACAGAGGGTCGAGTGCTCAAAGGAATATTGGACCTCTTTTGTGACGCTTATGGTATGATGATCAATGTTGGGAAATTTTTTGTATACTATATGGAGTGTGATGAGGTCTTGCCTTAGGATATGGCCAATATTTTTCCCTACCCTTCTTTTGATATGTCTAATGGGTTAAAATACTTGGGGTTTCGACTCAAGCCAAATTGATATTCCTTAACCAATTGGGGATGGTTGGTCTCGAAAGTGGAGAAGTGAATTAATGTGTGGTGTAAAAGATAGATATTTAGGGGATGACATCTCACTCTCATCAAATCGATGATCGAAGCCATTCCAGTCTAGTGGCATTTATTAACAAATATTCCAAAAGGAATATTGGTTAAGATCAAGAAATTTTGCTATAACAAATTATGGAAAGACACTAAATGTTATCTTGGCTCATCTTGTTAGTTGAAAGGCCCTTTCTCATCCAAAATCGATTGGTGGGTGGGGTCTCAAGGACCTGGTCCTCTTTGGAAAAGGATCGGCGACCAAGACCTTATGGGTATTTCTCACACATGATAGTCTTTGGTGATGTATCTTATGTACTAAATACATTGATCTGGGATCGATCCTGCACTGGAGACAAAGCCATCAAAAGATTTATAATGCAACATCGGTTTAATGGAAGAATAGTATGGCTATGTTTCCATTTGTGGGTAAATTTTATCTTGGAAAGTGGGATCTAGCATGAAGGTTTAGGTGGGGAGAGATGTGATCGTGGGATTATCTTAGAATATCTTTCTCTCCGATAACATGGTTGGATTTCTACAAGAAAATAATTTGTGTACTCTCAACAATCTTGGCAATAGGAGTACTACTTCTATCTTGAGACAAGGTTGGAAATCAACAATTGATATACATCTGTGGAGCATTGGCACAATCAATGGTTTGACTTTATTCAAGAATTGCAAAGGGCGCATGTGAAGTTAAGCGATAGGGAGAATGAACTTGTTTGGATCTATAACAAAGTTGGTGGCAACTATTCGACAAAGTTGGGTTATATATGGATCTCTCAACAATTGGTGGAAATGTCGTCCATTGGTGGTATAATCCTATATGGAAGATAAAGCCCCCCCTAAAAGGCATTTTTTTTTTTAAAGGACAATGTTTTTACTTGGGATAGATTGCAGTGCTACTGTGTATTGTGTAAAGAAATAGTGGATTCTATTGGTGATCAATTGGGAATGTGATGGGTTTGGGAAAAGGATTCTATTGTAGATTGTTTTGAGGAGATTTATACAAATAATCATTTGAAACCTTTTTGGTTTTCCCCAATCCTGGTTTATTGGGGTCTTTGGTTGGCGAGGAATGTTGGTTTGTTCAAGGGAAAATCTTGGCCCACCTTTAAGGTTTTACAACAAGCCTTAGATTTATATCCTTTCTATTAGGGGAAGACAAAGACGCAAACGGACCGTAGTGTTGGTTATTTATCAATTGATAAATCAAATCCCTGGGGATTTTTTGATGGAGTATGTCAAGGTGTGGACATAATTTGTGGTATTGGGTTTGTGTTTTTTCTCACCGACTCTCATCACATTTCTGGCATTAGGAACTCGAGCGTTGGGACCAACAATCGTGTTGAAATTTTGGCTCTACTTGAGCTTCTCCACTGAGCAAAAAATCACAATATTGGCTCTATACAAGTCTTTGGGAACTCTAAAATGGTCATTGAATGGATGAATAATCTCCGGGGGTTGGTAAATCTGGACTTGCAAAAAATAGGTGCTCTTTTAAAATATGTTGCAGAAACATTTCAAAATATTTCTTTCTGTCATATCTATCAAGAAATTGATGCAGAAGTTGATTGACTATCCAAGGAAACCTTGTCTCGGACAAATAAATTGCTATGTTTGAAGGAAACAATTGATGGGAGGGTGTCCCCTCCTAGGTTATGCAATTTTCCATCTTTTTGAGTCTTGAACTATTATTATCTAGTCATGAGCTGAAATAACCTTGGGGGTTTATTTTTGTAATATGTTGCTAATCATATTGACTTATAGTGCTAAGATGTAGAAGATAAAGAACAATTGATAGATATATATGATGATGCATTGTCACGCCTAAGAATTGTAACTTTTTTACCTAGTAATAAAAGTTATGTTATCTTTTTCAGAAAGATAAAATAAAATATATTATAACTTTAAATTGTTTTTAATCAATATTATTAATACTAATCTACTTTAATTTATAATGTTATATACTTAACCAAATCAAACTTGGTATTTAAATTTTTAATTAATAATTATTATTTTTAACTTATTAATATCGTAAAATTATTATTCAAATATTTCATTAATAAGTTATAATTCAAAAAAATTATTATGAAAACTTATTTTTATATCACTAGTATTATTAAATGCAAACTATGGAAACTATAATTGGTGCACTTTGGTTGATTCGGACCAATGTTTTTGACGTGCCATATAAACATTCATGTACCAATTATTATTTGTTTTTTGGCTTGATCTCTGTGTGGTATGGCAACGAAGGTTTAATCAATTTTTTATTTTATTTTTTGGCTTGATCCAACTCTAGGAGTGTGTCCTCCCCACACCCTCTATCAACATCATATCAACATCATATGAAAGATTGTCTCGAATACGATTTGTACACGAGCTTATGGACACATTTCACTGCATAGCTTTGTTTTTATATAAAAATTTAAAATGTTTTTTTAAATGTTATAAAAAGCAATCTCCACGTGTACATAATTTAGAAGTGTTTTCTTGTGAAAAACAAACTCTCTATAGTGAATTGTCATCCACGTGTACCTAATTAAGAAGAGTGTCCTCTTCGTAAAAAACAAACTCTTCCTACTGAATTGCCATTCAACTAAGATTGTTGTTGATAGAGCTTGGGGACTAAAAGAGGCACTAGGAATTTCTTTTGGAAAGTTTATTTGTTTACTCTATAGACATGAATGGAGCCCTTGTAAGTAAGATTATAGGCATATCCAATATATTACTATTACTTAATCATTGTTCTTATTATTATATAATAATATTAGTTTTTTTTATTTGGTTAGGTGAGAAGGTTGAGGTAGTCTTTTAATATGTATATGCAAGTTTTTTTTCAAACCATGCTTTATCTTTATCTTGATTATGGAGATAGAAGCTAAACTAAAAAAGGAATATCCATCTCTTACCACCCTTCAAAAACAGTATTTCTTAGCTTTAGTTTCAAGACTTTTGATAAAAAAATTGCATCTTTCACTCATTGGTTAAACCTACCTTCTTGTATGGGTGTGAGGTATGGGGACCATACCTTCTGGAAGTAGATCGAAATAAGGTAGAGAGTGCTCATCACAATGTTATCCAAACATCTTCATGCCAAGAAATCAACCCCTCATGTTATCATGGCTATAGAATATGGCACAACCCCACTCATTTTTTCAATGATCTTTCACGTGGTGACAATGATACACAAGCTCGGATGGATGGTCAACTCATACACTAGTCTTCTTAGGCATATGTATCTTACTCTCAAGTTTGATCTCATAGCAAGCAAAACGTTGGATTGATTCATGTTGTTATGTGAAAACCTCTTCATTACTTCACCTCATTGACTTTGACATTCACAAACTACCCCCACATATTTTTTCAATAAATACTCCTAATCTCTCCAAGGAAGAGATAGACAAGGGTATTTGCACTGATATTTATAGAGTTTCTAGTCCACGTGGCTAGAGCTTTAAGATCCTCTTTCTTCTAAATTTAAACACTGCTCAAACTTGTAATTCTAGAGAAGTGATGTGTATTGAGATAGACCACCATATCCCTCTAGAGCTTTGTGTTTTCTAGATAGCTTCTCAAATCCTGAGAATAATGACTATTTTGTATTTATATGCTCTCCCTACTATGAGATCAGAGAATAAATATTTTATCTCTTCAAAGATTGACTTGATTCTCTCTAAACACTCACGGTTTATGAGGACCCAAGATGTTTAGCCCTCTTCTTTTGGGAGATGTTCGACCTTCATCAATGGCTTACCAGAGGCCAATTTCCCATAGTGACATGCACCAAGTTGATTACCTCTTACTTCCATCCCTCTGACACTAGTAGGAAAAGGCCCCATGGCAAGCTTCCATGATTACATAATTATAGAGCCGCAATGCATCGTAGACCCAATTGTTTCCATGACATCATGCCCATCACAAACGTATTTGTGGCCTTAAATGTTAGAAGTGCTTCTCTAGAGAAACAAGTCTCGGTCTAGGGAACCTCCAAGGAACCTCCTTCTTGAACCCCATCTTGTTGCACTAGTGCGTTCCAATTATTTTTTATTTTCCCTTGTTTTAGTTTTCTTTTACTTTTTAAAATATTCCTTGGGAATATGTGCATTTGTCGTCCCGTTGTCTTCTTTACATATTGTATTTTTTGTAGCCTCATAAACCAAATTTAATCTTTACAAAACATTATTATCTAAGTTAAATTAAATGAACAACACTTTGCATAATACCATTGTATATAATCTTATGCATGGTGTAGGCACATTGCCTCATTATCTAAATTAAATTAAATTATATGAGTGGCAGTTTGTAGGGTGTTGTTGTACCTAATCTCGTGCATGGCACGAGAACATTGCTTATAATTAGGGATATCACATGGAAAATAAAAACTCAATGTCTTTATCGATTGTTTAAATAAGTTACTAGTTGATTTTGCTTTGAGTTAACTAGATAAAACTAATTGCCTCTAATTGATTGAGTTGGTTTTCTCTATGTTTATTTTAGTCCTCCTTGCCTTAATTGACCATATTCATTTGGCTAAGTTTAACCATCTTTAATATGTCTAAACTTCTTACCTTTACCTTCACACTTTAGATAATTCATGCATGACTCTATTGCACTTGAATGAATTGGTCGATTTCAATGCTTTTAGAGCAAGAATATAAACAAACAAAAAAAATTGAACATTTTCACACTTTAAATAATTCATGCATGACTTTATTGTACCTGAATGAATTGGTCGATTTCAATGCTTTTAGAGCAAGACTATAAACAAACAAAAAAAAATTGAACATTTATTGAAAAACACAAACACCCCAATATAAGAAACAAATTTTATTACAACATCTAAATCCCAAATATAATAAAAAAAATGAAATTCAAATTATCATTAAAAAAAATCATATTATATTTAAAAAATGAGATGTTTTTATAATTCAAGTGATAGTAGAATATATATATTAAAAATAAATAAATAAAGTAATATAAATTCATATTTAGTTTACATTGTTAAAATATTAATTAATTTGTAAGTTTTTCCTTTTTAAATACCTAATATATAAATAAATTATATGCTAATTAAATTAAATTTCATTTAAATACCTCATAAATAAATAAATTATATACTAATTAAATTAAATTTCATTTAATATTTAATATAGAATGTGTTTGTTTAATATTTAGTTTTTTCAATTCAAATTTTAATTAAACAACAATAAATATTTCGTTAAAATAAACATTACAATATATATTATTATGTATATTATTGAATAACAATATATATTATTATGTATATTATTGAATATGCAATACCTACACATTGGACAATATATTAAAATATATCACAATACACAATACTATCGCATGTATAAGACTTACTCTTTAACTTTATATTTCAAACTCCATTTAACTGAAGTCCTTATTAGCCCCTGCCTCGGCGAGGGACTATAGCATTCGCTTAGCGGTCAATTGTACTTGACCGCCTAGAATTGAGTGTTAGGAATTTTTTTTTAATGCCATCTCTTTTTGGATAGCTAATATTTCTGGATGCAAGGCAAGTAGATATAAACTATGCTTGTAGAAATCTTCTTGTATAGGATTAGACTTGTAACATATGAGTTTCACTATAGGATGAATTGGTGATTCAACCCTGTTTCTTGGATGATGGATTTTGTTTAGGAGATTTGTGGTTATAGATGCACGTCTAGAATGTATGGTTGCACCACCTTTTTGTCGATGTGGATCTGGAACATATGATACCATGTTATTAGAGGCATAACTCCTCGATCTTAACCTTTTGTTCTCCACATTTTAGTCTCTGGATATTCATTTTTAACAAAGACATTTCCACTACCAATTTCACTATCCAATGGTGCGTAGGTGTTCGATCAAACCTACCTGTCTTCTCTGGATTATGAAAGTTCTGCAAAAATGAAAAAGTTAGAGTTGATCATTGCACGAGACGCATCGCCCAATCCCATCAAATTCCCGTTGAACGCGGTTTCAACGCGTTGTTAACATCCAACAACGAGATTGTATTGTGAATAATTCAATCATATGTATGTATTCTAGAACGTATATATGTTAATCCTTCTTCAACATCCAATGTTGCCTATATAAAAACGCACCATCTATCTCATCTACATAGATAGCCATTACTATTATTTTTTCTAAGAATTGTGAGGGTCACTCTAGTCTATGCTCTGTCTTTGAAATTTCTGTTTTGGAGAGGATGTCTGAGGAGAAAGAACAACACCA
>JASDQU010013780.1:141572-168125 GCA_032191745.1 Picea mariana | reverse complement strand
GGCCCCTGCCTTATTGCGCGCCCCTTAGAATCATCGTGAGCGACTGTCGCAGTCGGCCCTCACGGCATCTAGGGTCCTCTCGAACTAGGTAATCGTTAACCTACAGTTCGAGCCATGGCGGGAGTGCTAGCAAGCGGTGGCAGGGCTGCTGTCCACCCCTCTCCCTCAACCTCTCTGCAATTGTGTGGCCCCTTTACTCCATATGTGAGTCAAGTCGGCAAGCTATCGTCAGCCTGCATCACCAATAATCATGTCAGAATGTCGTCATCAAATCATCACATCAAATCAACATCATAATCAACAAATCAACCCAAAAGCACACTCCCTGACTCAGTCCGGAGTCCAAGGGGGTCTACCGATGCCTACGCATCCTCAAGGTCACAAACCTGCACACTCAATAAACTGAGTCAATAGCACCCGTCTACATGAATAGTAACACATCATATCATCTGTCAATCACATCATAATCAACTATATAAGGTCCAACATCAAAAAGGGTCCAGATCACTTGCGTGCAAGTGTCCTCAAAGAATAAGTGTCCTCAGTGCGCCAGAGCGGGATGTTACAAGAAAATTGGTTGAATCTACTAGAAGGGTATTACTTTATCCAAAAAAATCCCGACAATGAAAAGATTAACTTCGTGCACCTTAAATCCCTTCCCCATGTCAGAGTTTGGTGGGAAGGTTACTGGGAGAGGTACACCGTAGATGAATCTACACCATTTAGGAGAGAAGCCACTTGGGTTGTCTTAGTAGATGCCCTAAAGGAGGAGTTCTACCCTGTCAGAAACTATGATGACTAGTACATGATATGAATGAATCTGCATTAGAAAAGAGATAAGATGGTGTCGGAGTACACTAACATATTTCATACCTTGTGCTCAAAGCTGGTTATCAAAGACTCTGAGTGGCACCTGGTTTTAAAGTATCACAATGGTATGCATAGGTACATCCAAACAAAGATGGATTTATTGGACATATGTTCACTGGGAAATGCTTATAGATATGAAGTCAACATAGAGCATAAATTCAAGTAGCGGAGTAAGCGAGAGTTTGGGTTTGAAAACACACCACCAAAGAAGCATGGAAAAGGAAAACCTAACTCATAGAAAAAAGGAAAAATCGACAAGGAAGGAAAAACTCAAGAGAGATAGTTGAAGACATATGCAACAAAGGGTAATGTGAAGTTTAATAAAGACACCAGAAAGTGGCGTGAGTTCCAAAAAATCTCTTGGCACACCACTGATAAATGTCACTTGAAACAATCATTGGTGGTCGATATCAAAGAAAAAGAATTAGAGACTTACTCGAACTTTGATTTAGATAACAATAAAGGGAAACATATCATCGACGTAGAAACCACTACTACCATCATGACCACAAAAATAAAACTAGAAGAACCAAAGGATCTTGAGGAGGGGGAGCGCCTCTTCAATTCACAGATGTGGGTCAAGGGGACCCCAATTCATTTCATTGTTGACATTGGGAGTCATAATAAATTGATATCAGTTGAGGTTGTCAAGATATTGAAGCTTACAATGATACCACACCCACAAACATACAGAATCAGATGGTTGAGTCGAGGATGAGACTTTTGTGTCATCCAATAGTGTCACCTATCCTATGGAATCAAGCCCTTCAAGGAAGAGGTAGTGTGTGATGTTTCCCCACTTGAAGTATGTGATGCTCTTTTAGGACAACCGTATATGTGGAAACACCACACTATCTATGAGTCTCGACCCCATAGTGTCATTGTTACTATGGGAGGTCATCTCTATAGGGTACCATATGTAGCTCAGACTACTGCCACTTCATTGATCTTAGAAAAATAATGCTGCTCAGTAATCTCTCAGACCACAAATTTTTCCCTCTTCATGATCTAGTTAGACAGTGAACAAAAGGTCGCTACGATCACTACAACCTCGACCCAAGACATTTCTATCCAACAAAAGTAGGTCAACAATATTATAGAGGAGCATAAAGAGAATGCGAGTATTCCATATGTTAAACATAGCTCTATTGGCCATGGCCCTTTTCAAGTGTGCTTGGGGTTCCAACCATTATCCCCCATTGATATAACTCTTCTTACTACATATTCATCAAAAAATTCCTCCCACACTCAGACCAAGGTACATCATGCATCTATATCCGTTGAATGTATCGAACACCTCCAACAGGTTAATGACATCCTTCCACAAACAATGTACAAACAATACATCTACTTCAACAAGGAAAACGACTCACCAAGGTTCAAATTCAGTAGAAGTTTCCCCATATCCCAAGGGAACTTGACACAATGGGGACCATTGCTTCCTGATGGGGGAGGAATGATCCAACTGGATCTTGATGGCCATCCACCTTTTCCATTGAAACAACATTTTGATCCTATGGTTTTGATAAACCATGATATTAAACCTTTTGATGGGGAACATAATGTAATTTCTTCTTCCTAGTGGTATTATGTATATGCCTACATCATAGAGTTAATGCACTGGATCCCATTAGAACTCCCTAGTTAAGTGAGCTCAAGCTAGAGTAGTACTGGGATGGGTGATTGTTTGGGAAGTCCTAGAGTTTTACATGCCTATGACATTTTATAAACTTAGACCAATTTATCCCACATGAATCATGGGAATTTTTCTCCTCTCACTCTCTCATATATAATTGAGGTGAAGGATGCCCTTTAAGCATGCAATGGTGTGCAATGTAAAGCTTGTTGTGAATGAAGTGTATACAACATATCTTTATTTTAAGAGATAAGATACCCCATTCTTCCATTTTGTGTTCTACAATGCTTTTCTCTCTTATTCATTAATAGAAGTTGGGTTTCACTGTATTTTTATATATATATATATATATATATATATATATATATATATACACATTTTTTTTTCTCATTTCGTTCTCAACATAATACAGATCACACATAGTATTTCATTTGTCTTGTTTGAAGAAGGTACCAGGGAAGAATTTTTGAGTTCATACCAACCTTCCCAAACTTGATGAATAAGGGTCAATTTGGTTATAGTTGGAGGAAATAGTGTCCATAAGAGAGCATTGACTATGCTATCGTACCATTTATGAAGTCCTAATACAATGAAAGGATGCATATCTTGAATATGATACCTAGGAACTAGTAATAAATTTACACTAGTTTCCACTCCTCCATCCTTGAGGAAAACACTACTTTTAAGGGGGGATGGCATGTTAGGGCCCTACCCTAACCTCCCTACTTGGGGTAGCTTATGAGAGAGCCAATTAATGTATGAGACCATCCTCTTTGAATAAGGCCCATTAGGAAGTTAGTGTGTGGTTACTAAATGTAAAAGGGTTGTATTTATTAAATAAGACCCAATAGGTGGTTAGTACTCATTAATCATGGGACCACAAGTAGTTAGGGTTTTTCTAGTGAGAAACTATTTATAGAGGTAGAAGGCTATGCAATTTTTTTTCAAGTATTTTGATTTTATTGGAGCAATGTTGATTTGGAGGTTGGCCCCTTAAAGAGGCTTGTGAATATTTATCTCACTTTGGATTATCAATACAAGAGTTTATTCTGTATGTTCAATCCTCTTATTTCTCCTATTTTACTTTCTGTAGCTTATATTTCTTATAATATTATTCATAACTTACTTTATTATAGGTTTCTGGATTCACTATGTTTTGAAACATTTTGTCGACGTTTCGGACCTGCGGTACATAGTCCATCATCGAGACAAAGAAATAAGTTAGTAAGAATTGAGTTGTAGATGCTAGATCACCAGGAGAAACCCTAAATTAATACTGAAACAAGCCATAGATATATAAAAACCTAGAAAATACAAGTCGACCAAATAAAAATATAAAACAAAAGGAGAAGGGGAAATGATAAAAACATAAAAAGGAAGTAAACAAAAAAAAAATAACACAAACAAAAATAAATAATAAGATAAACAAAGAAAAAGAAAAATAGAAAAACAAGAGAAACCCTAAAAGTTTAAACAAACAAAATGAAAATAAAAAAAAATTAAAAAGAAAAGAAAGAGAGACAAGCAAAGTCTAGAAAGAAAAAAAAGCGCTACACAAAAACAATAGACAAAAGAAAAGGAAGATATACACTAAACCAAAGAAACTTCAAAAAGAACAAGAAGATGAAAAGAGGGAAAATACCAAACACAAGAAAAAAAAACTGAAACCAAGGTACGCTACAAATTATTTCTAGATATTGACTCATTGGGATATCTTTCTCTTATTCCTTCCCTGAGAAATTCTCAATGATTCTAATAAGGAGGAGTTAAAAAAAATGTTTGATCCCCAAGAACTCTAACTAGAATTTGTATTGCTTCCTTCAACTTTGTTTTTCCTCATGTGCTTCTTTTGCATTTCTATTGGGTTTTGTAGCAACTAAATTTAAACACAACATTACTAGAGGTTGAAACATCTCCTTTATGGGTCGTCTCATGGTCTCAATAAGATCAATAATCACTTCATGATTCTCTTGTCCATTGGAATTCCTTTTAGTCTCCTCTAAACTTGCCTCATGCATATTGCAATTTTGTGCATCCAATGAACAATCCATGGTGACAATTCTTCACTCGTATTTGGTTTGAAAAATTTGATCTACAACCATATGAGGATTTCATAGAATTTATGGTTTCATTAGCTTCTCCTCCTTCGTTTTCCAACAATTACCAACTTGTACTTGCTCAACCACATGCTATATTCATCACTCACTCCTAAAATTCATAACTTCACACCTTGATTTCCTTGTGAAGAGATAATGACACTTAGTCTTATTCGTTCTCATGGGTCAATCATTCTATTTCCTCATGTTATAAGTGGAACACCACTTAATAGCCTTTACTAATTCAACTTTTTCTACTTAATGAAATAACACTTCATCATTTCTTTTGTTCTCAACCTTCAATCATTCCTTGTCCATTTGTGGTTAGAATACCTTTTCCCAGAGTCCTAGTTAAGGTGAAACAATGCGCCATCATTATCTAAGAATAATAAGAATATTCTTCTTTAGATATAATGAAACTTGGGGGTTTTGTTTTCAACAATTGAGTGATTTCATTTTTAACATAAGGCAAACTGAGAAATTAGTTTTTCACCCATAACAACAATTAATATTTTTCTTAGTACACTTTTTTCCTTCATTTCATTTGGTTCTCCTATAGCAAAATTATAAATATTTTACTAAAAAGAATGAGGTTTTCTTTCACCAGATAGTATGAGTCTCCAATTGAGAGAATAACCTTCATTATTTTTATGACTCCAAGTTATTCAATGGGTTTTCATTACTTGGATTCGAGAATAATGAAAACTGTCTTCATTAACAAATGGGGTAAGAGCTTTTTTAGCATTTCGAATACATATGCCCATTTTTTCTCTATCAATGTCACCTATGTCCAATTTTCTTCGATAAATATGTAACATTTAAGCAACAACAATGGTTGAAATGTATTTACCCCAGACGGGGTGACACGCCGAGCATCCAAGACACCTAGAGCGGAGCCATGCTGACCCCCAACCCCTCAACATTAAGGATGGGAGTTGGCCCCAACCGTGATTCTCACGATATGAGACTTCTCCCTTGCGTGAGCAGTTTGGAGTTGTAGTCAATTGAGAAGGGGAAGTTAATGGAGGAGGCCGTCATGTCGCTCCATTCGATTATGACTAGCCCACGTCATGGATTCATCCAGTTTGATTTCTCCCAACAACAATTCTGCAATTGTGAGCTTTGGGGCAACCACCAATCCACCCTCAACACTATATCCATCCGAATTTTCATTTCGATGTCGGGAGAATGAGGGAAGACACACCATGGCTCTGCCTGGTATGCCCTGGCTGCTCGACAAAAAAGGCTACAAAGGATGGAACGCGCCTTATCTATGGCTCAGACTCAACTCGCGCGCAGAGAAACTGTGGTTATAACACCTCCCATGGAATAAGTGGAGGAGGTCTCCCTGGAGGATCCAATTCAGGTTCCTCTGGAGCATCTCCTCTTCATTGTGCCCGATAACTGGCAGCCACCAAGCAACTTTCTGGAGGAAGCCACCATGGCCGTCACCGAGGAGAAGCAAGCTCGTGACATAGGGAAAGCACAATTAGAAGAGTTTCCCACATGCTACATAGAGGAGGAGACTCTGGAAGGGCTGGATTCTCAGAAGGCTGCACCCGCAACTGACTACACCTCAGACAAAGACATGGAGAGAGGCAAGAAGGAGGGAGCAGGCATGGAGCAACAAAGATAGGAAACACCAAGTGAGGCCGAGGAGAACAGGTTGGGAGGCACGACGAGGGAGGGTGGCAAGGTCCTCACACCACCTCCCATCTCATCCATGTAGGAACAGTGGCATGTCCAGCCATATTTTTTCCACTCGGAGCACCTGGAACTGTTGTTTGATTTGCGGGGCTAGATGGTGGACCAAGTCCACCGTGGCACCCTCATGAGCCAATGTTTGGACATGCTATACGATGCCTTTTCCAATGCACTGGCATGGAAGAGAAGCCCAACTTGTGCGCAACCCTTCGTGATGCCAGCTAGGGAAGGAGCACAGGAGGATGATGTCGACATGGCCACCTCTGAGGCCATCGGGTAATTGCAAATGGTTATGCTTTGGTTTCTAGTTTTGTTGCTTAGGGTTATGCTTATGCTTCTAGCTGTATTTTGTAAAACTATAGTTACAGTTCAGACTATGGAACACCACCCGTCCTGGTTTCCTACATGCATGATAGATGGAGAACCGCCTACTTCTAACCAAGATAACACTGGCTACCAGCTGTTCCAGTTTCTACTAAATCGGTGGAACAACTGGCAGCCTAAGTATAGTTGTATTTTTTTCACTTAATATGGTAGGAACCACCTATTTTTTACTTAAAAAGAATGGTTAAAATGTGTTTTCATTGGAAAAAAATGAAAGGAAAAAACACCATCATTAAAATTTGGTAGATAAAAACAATGATATTGAATGCAAATGAAAAAACAAACAGACTGAATCAAGAATATAATCTTTGCAAATGATAAATTTATATGAAAACAAGTGGAGCTGCACAGAAGCAAGCCCCTGCATTTGGGGACTTTCTTATTACCATAGAAGGGATACAAGCAATTAAATAATTTCAAAAGAAAGAGTTTCCCGAGCCACTCAATCCACATTTCCGAAAACATTGAAAACACTATGAGAAAACACAAAACATGAAATTAGACAAATAATAGGAGAAGGTGGGAAAAAAAAATCAAATTGGATGTATTAGGAGAAATTCTATCCATAAATAAATAAAAAACATGGAATGATCTCAATACAATTTAAGGCACAGGGGCAGGGGCACATTCCCAGCGCTGGAAATGACATGAAGAAGATATTTACAGTGATAGTTTCCTAATAAACTCAAAGAAACTGAAGAACTCAGTGAATTCCTTCTACATATCGAAGCTATAATTTTAAGTGTACTACCTAGAAGACCAAAGACAACCTAACGGGCCTTAGGCTAATGGCTCTGATGGGCTCAAATCCTGCATCTCCCTATACATCTCTAAGAACAAAACTAAAAAGATAACGAGGAAGATAAAGGGATAAAGTGTAAAATGAAAATAACAAAGAAACTAAATATTGAAGGGAGGTATAAGAGCACAAAATAAGTGAAGTGAGGAAGAATAACACAAAATAAGGTAAATAATCCACCATTATTGTATTATTCATATATCTTAACATTGAAAGAAGGTAAATGAAGTATGTAGAATAGTATGAAAGGAGAGTAACAAGACCCAGACATTACAAGATGAGTATATTTGAAATTTTATTCTTTGGTTACATATAAATGTAAGTTAAAAAGACAAAAATTAAGGGAAAAGGAGGATAACTAATAAGTGATTATATAATTATCTTATGGATGTTTTTGAAAATAAATAAAATAAAAATAATAAATTATCTTGCAAATAATTTTAAAACTGAATAAAATAAAAATACTAAATTGAATTTGTTTTAAAATAAGGTATGCATATAAGTTATCGATATTAACATAAATCAATTTGTCACTATTATTGTTGTTTGTTGTCAATGGTTTCTCCATGTTCCGTCCAACTTTTCCTTCATCACCAAAGGGTTGTGGCTTCCACAATTGCAAATCCGTGGGAGTACCAAAATGAACCACATGTTCTGTTCTAATTCCCCATGTGCTTCATTCTCTCTAGCTCGCACAACTAGTAGATCCAACAGAGCATTGGTTTTGTCTGATTTGTTGGGCACGAGAAGAATCACATAGGCCTCACTATCAATTCAAACTATGGGAAGAACAAGTTCTTGAGGCTTCTAACAATTGTCATTGGTGGATCCATAAAGTTCTAAGGGGAATAATTCTAAGTTGTGGAAGTAGCACCACCCTGAGTAGCATCCTTGAACCTAAGAATCGACTACAGGTTATCTATTCATTGAAATCTGTGACATAGTTAGACCTTTATTATAAAAAATAATATTAGTCAAAGAAAGTAAATGAAAAAGATAGAGAATAATAGGGAAATTAAATAGTGAATAAAAGTATAATAGTATTTCTTTCTAAACGTTGAAAGAAGGTAAATGAAGAGACAATAAGGAAGCTAATAATATGAGCGTATGTATAATAGTGTTAAAGGATAATGAAGAGACAATAAGGGATCTAACAATATGAGCATATGTATAATAGTGTGGAAGGAGAATGAAGAGAAAATAAATGGCTTAACAATGAGCGTATGGATAATAATGTGAAAGGAGAGGAGCAAGAAGTTAAATGGTTAATATTTACTATGAGGAATAAGAAGTTAAATGGTTAATATTTACAGTGAGATGGGTATATTTGAGATTTTTTTAGTAACATATCAAATTTAAAAAAAAAAAAGAGGAAAGGGAGGATAATTACTAAGTAATCATATTTATTTTACAAATAATTTTGAAAATAACAAAATAAAAATAATAAATTAATTTTTTTTAAAATAATAACATAAAGCTGTTTGTTGAAACTGGTTGCTCTAGGTGTCATCCAACATTACCTTTCGGTAGAGCTGCAAAGTTCTAAGGGGAAGAATCCCAAGCCATGGAATTAACACCACCCAAGTAGCATCCATCCTAGGACCTAATAGTTACCTAGAGGCGGGAGTATACTATAAAAGGACATACACTATAGCTAGAGGATATTGGAGGAATAGGGCGAGCTAGATATTTTAAGGAAAATAAACAAGAAGAGGAAATCTCTTTCTTTTAATAAGTAAGCAGCTTAAATAATAGAAATTATGGGTTGCGAAATAAGTAATAGTCGTCACTGTGTTAAGTAAGTTAATAAATAATAATACTAATAATATGATAAGGGTACTGAATAAAACTAATAAGTGGGGACCCCCTAATTCTTTTTAATGAATAAATAAACAATTTCACCCTTGTATCTTCTACCTTGAATGCATGACATATAAATCTCACCACGTCATAAAATTCATGTCATTATTATGTACAAAATGAAATAATCATAAGAGCCCCTTGTCACTCCATGTGGCAATTATGCAATCTATCAAAATCTATCCATTTCATAATTTATCCAAACATGAAGCATGTCAAATATAAGGATGTTCAAAAAAATGCTAGCAAATATGAGCTGTCAAAATAAACACGAGCTGTGCAAAAATGATATGTTGTCTTAAATAAAGGGCAAATAAGTCCATATATAGGTTCCAAGAAATGATGAGAAACCATATTTACTGTGAGAGGCTGCCCCTCTCTTGCTATGGTTACTCTCATCCTTTTCATTCTTTCCAATTGATGAATCTGCCTTAGCAGATTTCTAATCGTTCTCTTGCATATGGGAAGTGACTGAATGCGAAGATTCTTGTGATGATTTTGACCTCGCTTATGCTACTTTATTTTCCTCGAGGTTTTCTTCAAGCTCAGTGATTTTGGCCTTATGATGGGCATGTGAGGATTGGGTTTGAGGCTGAAAATTCCGATGTGAAGGAGGTGGTGGTGGCAGTGAACCAGTGGACCAAGCATGAAAGGGAGGCTGTTGTGGGTTATCAATATTTGACCATCCTTGTGAGTGTCTAGGAGGAGGGTGCACAATATCTTTCCAGCCATCTCATTCTGGCACAACTAAAGGATTGGAATTATGATTTGGAACTGGTATGCCAATATTTGGGAGTGGATTCTCAGAATAGGAGAAGGTCTATAAGATTGTTGGCTAGCCAAGTTGAGGAACCCTATTTGTAACAATTGATTAAACTCTTCTGAATCCACATCAAAATGTATAGATAACCTTAATATTTTGTTTCCCCTTTGCTAGGGACCCAATCCTGTGCCTTTTTTATTACTCCTTCTGCTATGACTGTCCCTAATGAAAAAGCTTATTCTAACACACATTTGTAAATATTAGAACCAGAGCACGACTAATCCATCATCTAAAATTTTGCAAAATAATAAAGTATACCTGTCTCTATATACATAACAATACATGTGCAAGCAATCGATATGCATTCCCCATTCCAGAACTAGTAATTTCTCATAAAAGGGATTTATAGGGCTCTTGGGATTTTATGATCAGGTTTGTAATTAGAGGAAAATGGTATGTATGATCGGCAAGTGCAATACAAACTGTTCATTTACCACGACTAGTTCCATCACATCATTATCATCAGCATATTTTAATATGAAACAAAGCATAGATCAAACCAACTAAACACTCCTTTTTCAACTTATATAATTCTTCCATGAAACATTTCTTACAATTATAATCCAAGCATGGGAATGAAACATGTATTTGGGTTGATGTAAGGCATTGTAACGAACAAAAAATGTTAATTATGACGGAAAAACACAATGGACATGTTTATAGTACAATTATCTCCATTCATTCAATCCTTACAATTCCAACAAACATGATTAAGTCACCATACAACCATAATGTTCAATAAAATCGGTCTATCTCTCATTCCATAAGGTATCCATTAAAAAAAAAAAGATGTCACACAACAATTCTGTCATCACTTGAATTGTTCTCAAAATATTTTCTTGTTGCACTCCAAGTATTACTTTTGTTTTTATTTTTAAATGATCAAAATCCATGTATTAGTCCCTTTTAACAACAATTTCCATCCTCACTCAAAACATTACATATTACTGTCAATATCAAATGTGAAACATTCATGTAGACAATGCTTGAAATATCAACAAAGTCATCAAACAAACATTTGAGTCATCCAAACAAACATTCATTTATCTGCACTCTTAAATGATCGATTTCATTGCTTATCAAACAACACTAAAATGATCAAATTATAAAAATGATTGTTCAATCCGACCCCAAATCGGACAGAGCCTCTTATTTGCAAGGAGATGATAGACAAACATATGCATTGAAATTAATCAACCAATATCATGGTATCGTTCCCCTATTATGGCCAAAAGGTCACAAAATTGAACCCAACAAAGATGTCACGAAACGACATGGGTTTCAAAAATTTACTAGCAGCAAAGCACAACCATCAACTCTGCGAGGCCCAATGGGTTACTAAAAATTAATATCAAACTCTGGTGTGACATTTGTCACAAATCTAATCTTTATACCTAGAGACAACAATGCCTCCTTATTGTTTTCGCTCCCAAACGATGACCATAATCAAAATGACCAGGGTTTTATAGGATTGTGGTTTCCAATGAACAAGAGAATGTCGATAATAGGAGGGATTTGACCCAAAATGTTTTAGTTCAAAATTGGCCAACCTGAAATGTGCATGTGGGTAGACCAACAAGGTTATGCATAGGGTCACATGATATTTCAAGAAACAACATAGGGTCTGCAACACTAAAACACCAAAGACCCAAAACACTAGACCTTGCCATTTTAATGAGCCATAGATAAACACATACCAACATGATAAATAGGAAACCAACAACCATAACTATGAAAATCAACCATCCATAATAACATTCAAAATTCTGTACATGCATTTTTCCAAAAATAGGAGCAAAACCACCTTATTTTTCTTCAAAACAAAACATGAAAGCAACGAATGAAAAACACAACATGCAATTATAGATCCAGGTGTAAATTAATAAGAAAAAATTACATTAGATGATAGGGAATTGAAACCCTAGTACCTGGTGTTGTGCAGGTTAAAAGGAATCTTCGAGTGGTTTCTGCGATTACCAGAGCTCGATTTCCACTAACGAATGAAATGAATGACAAAACCTAAAATGGTAGCTTCGAACAACAAGATGGTGCATTAACTACTGGTCACATCATGCTAGGGTGATGACCAACATTAATCACTTTCTAAACCCAAGACAAGCCACGTGAAAACCTCAAGAAACCAACATGTTCCAAGTAAGCACACCTCATTTTGGATCACATGTTATCAATGCAACCACCTACCATATTAACCACCGTCGACAAACAACAATGTACAACCTATGGAATATACATACATGATTTCCCACACACATTTGAAACATCAACATTCACTAACATATGAACTTCCAACACTTGCCACCATAATAAATATCGTCGACCATACCATGCAATGTCTATAAAATATACATTTTGGATCATATCGATATGATATACAATATGTGTGCAGTGTGAACAATATCCCATATGCGTCAAGACCTTCAACATTTTTCCAAATATAAATCATTATGCTATCACAATGTTGCAATAAGGTTGGCACTGCCACATCCTTGTAGCTTGTCTAATATGTATTGGACCATGTACATATAACCTATGTAATATATACAAGTGATGCGCTATGTGCATATGTATGTAGGTCACCCTTTTCTTGTATGTCTAAAACTCAACAGCTAGTGTGTAAATATTGTGTCGATGCATTTGAAAAAAAAAACTCTTTTATCATTTGAAACAATAGCCATAAAACACCCCCTTTTTTTTTAGATGATTTTTCCAACATTTGTACTTAGAATAAAAAAATACCCTAAAAGGAGTTTTGAATACCATTTGAAACCACTATTATTATCACTTGAATCCAAGATCATATCAAAACAATCATCATGCAGGTGGTCCGTAAGTATCAAAGAAAACCATCAACAATAAATAATTTAAGTGACTTTTCCTTCAAAGGGTTCTTCCTGATTATTTATTTGAATGACACTATAGGTGGTCCCCACTTATAGTTTACTTAATATATATGTACATAATATTTAAAAAAAAAATGTATATGCCTTGCAATTCTTTGCAGGTAGGTGACTTCTGAAGATTTTGAGAGTCAACACTGGCGACTCCACAGGGAATGCAATGTAACATTGGCTTGAACTCAACTTTTTGGTTTCACAGACATAGAATTTTTTTTGTTATGTACTCAAATGTTTTATTTTTTCTTTGGTATGCTCTTTCAAATTGGGGTGGCGGAATGTAGAAAGGGAAAAGATGAAAGAGGGGATAGCTTTAGCACTCAAGTTTAATTAAAATGGTTGTAGATGCAGCATGATACAAGGCTGCAGACCAAAAGTGATTGCCTTTCATTCTGTTTCGACTATTTATCAATACTTAAGCATACTTCTGCAAAACAAGGAAACATTGTGGTTGTACATGACTTAACCAAATCATGATGAAACAAAATTTCAACAAAATCAAGGGAAGAGCAAAAAAACTACAGTCAAATTAAAAATCAAACTTTGAGAAAGACTAAAAGTAAAGCAACAATACTGAAGAAAATAACATGCAGAAAAATAAAACAATTGTACAATCTAAACTGATATTTACAAGAAACATTGGTTCAGAAAATGTAATAGTTATCTAGGATCAACATAATGTTTCAAATGCGATCCATTAGTCGTGGATGAGAATAACCACTCTTCGAAGTCTTTTAACATGTAAGTATTATTTCCAACTACTAGAGCGATCTTGTATGGACCTAGCCAGAGTTTTTGGAATTTCGAATGCTTGCCTTTATCGACGTGTGCAGAGTCCCAAAGAAATAATTTGGCATTGAACTTAAACTTGACATATTTGGCATGCTTATCGAAGTAGTTCTTGACCACTTGCTTTCTTTTCTTCAGATTTTTCAATGCATGGTTTCTTTGTTCTTATAAAGCCAACATAAAATTCATTCTCTGGGAAATATCAATGGAGTTTAAATCCTCAACCTGCATTGCTAAAAGAAGGGAAGTAAGTTGAAGTTCAATAGGCATCACAACTTCCTTATCATATAAGAGTGAGAAAGGGGTAAGGCCAGTGTTGTTTTTGGTAGTTGTGCAATCATCCCACAGTGTGTATGTGAGAAGAGTGTGTCATTGATGAGGCTTGTCATTAATAATCCTTTTTAGGATCTTGACCAGGTTTTTATTGGTTGAATCGGCTTTCCCATTTCCCTGAGGGTAATAGGTGGATGAGGTGAAGTTATTGACTCCAAATTCACTCAGAAACCGAGAAAAATTTGTAGAAATAAACACTGACCCATAATCTGAAATTATTTCGAGTGGAAGGAAAAAATGTGCAAAGATATTAGATTCTAAGAAGTTGATCACCTTCTCATCCTATTTGTTTTTAAGAGGGACAACTTTAGTCCACTTGGTAAAGTAATTTGTTGTCATCAAGATAAAAATATGTCCAACAAAAGATGGAGGGTTGATAGGGCCGATGAAGTATAATTCCCATTTAGCCAATGAAAAATTAGGAAAAACTGGTTGTAAAGGCATAGTTGAAAACTTTTCCCTGCTAGAAAATTTTTGACATTTTTCACAATCCCGAACGAACTTGAAAGAATATTGAAACATTGCGGGCAAAAGATAACAAGCCCTGATGGTATTGAAAGAAATAGCCTTTGCTGCGAAATGGCCACCAATATGGAGGTTAGAATATGCAGATCCATGAAGTTCATTTAATTTTTTTTGGGCTACGTTATCATCAACACATCTCAGTAGTAGCCCATCAAAATATCTATGATAAAGGATGTTCCCTAGGATGAGGTACTTTGGGGCTGTCAAGCGTAATTTTCTACGTTGATGCAAATCTAAAAGACTTGGGAAATTCTTATGCAAAATATAATAGATGATATCCTTGTACCAAGGATGATCAACCAAGTTAATATCAAGAGTTTCCAAGAAAAATAATGCCGACAAAGCATTCACGTCTTCCTCAAGAGAATCACATGGTTCAGGGTGTTGAGCCAAGTGAAGAGCTAGATCACATCCCTTAATATTTTTGGTTATGGTGATCATCAGATCATGTTCTTGAATCTTGGCAAGCCAATGAGAATTTTTTCCTAAAAGATGAGTCTATGTAAGAAAAAACTTGACTGCAGGCAAAGGGACTCTTACCTGCATTTTCTTGCCCAAAATAAAATGCATGAACTTTCCTATATATTTTACCAAGGAAAAAATGTGTTTTTCAATTAGAGTATACTTAACCTCATCAACTGATAAACTTTGGCTCATATAGGCCATAGGATTTTATTGATTTTGGTCATTAGCTTGCAAAAGGATGACATAGATAGCCTCTTCTATGGCATTGGTATAGATGATGAAGTCTTTATTAAAATTAGGCTTGGATAAAACTGGTGCATAGCTGATTGCCTTCTTGATTCCTAAAAATTCCATTTCTACCTCATCATTCTAAGAGAAGGTTCTATCCTATTTTAGATAATTATGAATAAGTTTAACCATCATGGCGAATTCAGGAATAAACCTCCTAACAAAGTTAATGGTGCTCATGAAAGCTTGAACACTTTTCTTAGAGGTAGGTGCAAGGAGGTTGATAATCACATCAACTCTCTCGGGGTCAATACTAATACCACAGTTAGAAAAAATATGACCAAGGAGTTTTCCTTGAGTAACTCTGAAAATAGACTTGGAAGGATTCAATGACATACCAGATTTTATGCAACATAGAAAGACTTTCCTAAGATGACCAAAATGATCTGATCGGTTTTTAGAATAAACTATTAAGTCATCAAGATAAACCTGAATTATCTTACCGATTAAATCATCAAAATCTATTTGCATAGCCCTTTGGAATGTGGCACCTGTGTTAGATAGGACAAAAAGGCATGCATTCTCAGGAAAAGGTGCCCCATCTGGTGGTGAATGTGATTTTTTATTTATTAGACCTCTTGACTCTAATTTGATTGTATCCAAAAAAACCGTCAAGTAGGGACATTATTTGAGATTTGTCTACATGTTGTAGGATCATCTCCATGTTAGGAAGAGAAAAATTATCTTTAACACTATCTCTATTTAAATCACGTAAGTCAACACATAACCCGATCTCACTAGTTTTCTTCCGTACAAGAACCAGATTTGAGACCTATTCAGAATACTTTACTAGAAAAATGATTTGAGCTTTTAGTAAATTTTTAACTTCCTTTTTGAAAATAGTTTCGAGGGAAGGGTTCAAAATCCTTTGTCTCTTCCTTACTGGTTTCACCCCTTCCTTAATAGGAATGGAGTGTTTGGGATCAAAACCACGAATATCCTCATACGACCAAGCAAAGACGTCCTTGAATTCATAGAATAAGTCCATGAATTTTCCTTTTTATTCTTGTGAACACTGGGCTCCTATTTTAAGAATCTTGGGATCATATGAGGTTCCAATGTTCATGGAGACAATGTCTCCAACTTTCCTTTTTGAGTCCTCTTCTATAACATTTTCCTTTTCACCAACATCACTCATTGAAAATGAACTCTCAAGAGGAGTCAAGCCCTTCAAAAACTTATCATCTTCAATAGAAATCACTTGCTTAGGCTTAAGAGGTTCAATAGAAAGCATAGATATCCTCAACATTTTTGAAAACTTGCCATGATTCAACATTGTCAGGTATATGTGGACGATATAGAGACATAAAAGTGCAATCATGTTGATGCGGTGATAGTTGTCGAGTAGAAGAGGCAACAAAAAATGCCAACATATCAACCATTGTGTTAATATCCCTTTTTATGTGAGTGATGTTGAAAGACAACATATTTTAAATCAAGGCCCAAACGACCTGAGTGTACCTTTTCATTAGGTTTTTATTGGGATTATAATTTTTTCTAACAATATTAACCACAAGCTCGGAATCACCAAATACATAATATGACCACAACCTAGATTATAAGCACTCTCGATACCTAACAGTAGGGCTTCAAACTCAACAACGTTGTTGGTGAAAGCAAATTCTAACCTGAAGGAGAAGTTATACATTTTCCCTATGGGTGAGTAAAAGATAATACCAACTCCATTTCCTTCGTTGGATCATGCATCATCAAATTCAATATGCCACATTTCATCATCATAGTCAAACTGTTTGCATGACACGTCATCTTATTATGTGAAAATAGAGTAAAAACCCAGTCTTTCCTCAACATAATTGAAATTTAGCTGAGGAATTTGTCAATGTAAGGTGAGATAGGATCTTCTTTGAGAACAATAATTTTCTTTCCATCCTTAGGGATAGATAGATGTGACCCATCTAAAGACATGTAACCACTTTTTAGGGCTTGCCAATCTCTTCCCAAAATAATTGAGTAATTGCTGACAGACATATCGATAACTTGAATGTTAAGGGTGGTGCATATTTATGGATGTGCACAAAGTACTAAGGTTTCATCTTTGATCTCACCAATCGTGGATTGTTGTTGATTATTATAGGAGAGCATGTTTCTCGCATTTTTGTTTGTACAAGAGAGGCCCATCTCTTCCATACTGATATTTGACATGACACTTGGGCCCGAGCCACCATCAATGAGGTAGCAATGGGATATTCTGTCTAAAATATTTACAAAAATATAGAAAGGGGGGTAATTTACAAATCTCCTAAAGTTATTTACACCTATCCTATTTACATGCGATTCTTCTTCATCGTAATCTTCTGTGAGATTGGCTATGTTGGAAGTTTTACCTTGCATGAAATCTCTAAGATGTTGTTGTTGTTCTAGGAGAGTTACCATATCCAAAAAAGTAGCATCAGTTTTTATGCTAGCCAACTGATTCAAAATATTATACTTTGAAGAAGGAGCGGTGACTTGATGACTGGTAGAGAGGTGGGCAACTTGTGAGCCAGTATTTTGAGTGGACATAGGAAAAAATAGTCTTGAAAGAATCAACTTTGCCCTTATTGGAATATGATTTATTTATGGTATTAACTACCATAACGTCATTCCGTGGGGCCCAATCTAAGACATCAATGGTAGTATCTGGTTTCTTTCCAAAGATTCGATACCTCACTTTTTTTCTGATTTCACGATTGCTTTCCTTGTGATGTTCTTCGCACAAGTTACACCAGGATATCGAAAATATGGCCTTGGGTTGAAAATTGTTGCTCATGAAATTATTAGTAGCAACCTAGGTAGGCCTCAATGGTAGAAGTAGAAGTGATTTACTTCCTTTCAAAATAGATCATGCGATTATTAATGTCTTGCATAAGCTGCAAAATGGTAGACATATCGGTTTTCTTGGCATAGTCCTCCTTAGGAAGAATATTTTTGTCTAGCTTCTCTTCGTACTCCAAACAAGTCTAAAGGGAAGATATGACTTTATTTATCGCTTTCTCTTCCAATTTGTGATGATAGGAAGAGGGTAGAGCATTGTAGTAAGGCATGAACACGACCTGATTTTGAGGTTTGATTAGTTCATGGATTTGATTATATAACTTGGTTAAGTGAAGATTGAAAGCCTTAATGGTTTCACCTTTGTTATATGTAATGTTATTGTACTCCTTTAACAGATCGAATGGCCTCTTGGGTTGTCCAAAAGTGGACTTGAACCAATATACCAACTTTTCTGAGGTGGAGAATATTTTCGGAGGCAAGTCAAAGAAGTCAACCACAAATTTTCCTTTTAGATAATTCATAAATAAACGCATACAGGTATCGTTGTCATTCACACCAATGTTATAGAAGAAATTTGAAAAAGTAATAAAATGCTCTTCTGTAGAAATAATGTTGTTTCTCAAAAATTTAGGAAAATGATCTTTGAACTTTGGAAAAGGATTGGCTGCAAGTGCGAGATTCAAGGGAGAAGAAAAATGCCATAGAGTAGTAGTAGCATCTTCCTCAAATTGAAATAAGCCATATTTATTAATGACCTTAGTGAGATTTGTGGTAGATTTAATAGGAACAACATGGCTATAGATACTCCTGATTGAAGTCGAAGCAGAAGGATGTGAGGAAGATGAACTACTGGTGCCACCTCCAGAACCACTGCTTCATGTTCCACTACTAGTGCCCGACATTTTGAGTACATAAGGAAGCAGAGAGGATGTGGAACTAGTCGAATCATACAAAGACTGATGAAGCTTAGGTTGTTTTCCTTGGAGAATAACTTTTCTTCTTCATACTTCAGGAATGAGAGTAAAGTTAGGTGATTGACCTCGTATTCGTCAAGATATATGGGAGGAAGAGGACATAACATGTGCTAATGTCAGGGGTTAGGCGGTCATGTTAGGAAATTGATGATGAGGATGGTTTCTAATCATCCTCTAACGAGAATCCCAATGTTCCTTAATTCGAGCCTCTTCAGAAACAACTTCCCAAGAATGATTTAGTTCAGCCTGACTATTGGCAGTCTCAAGAATGAGATTATACAAGGTAAGGGTAATGTTGATTTGATCATATAGGTCATTACCTAGATTGGGTTGTCTTTGAGTAGGCATAGTCATGAGTCAAGAGAAGAATCTGAACAAAAGTATACAAGCTATAAACAAACAACAAACAAAAATTAAAGCAATAAATATAAACAATAAATTTACAAGTGTACAAAAAATACAAACTAGGGAAATTAAAATGGAGTCCTTCATCCCTAGTGTGGTTGTCAAATAAAATGTTGAGTAAAAGAAATGGAATTCCTCCTCACAAAATTTTTTCGAATCTTGTTTGGCTAAGACAAGATAGGCAGGAATATCACCCTCATTTATACCCTCATTGCAAGTTGAATTAACCTTCAAGCTATTAACTTAAATACCAAATTCTATTTTTTAATCATTTATCAAATGCAAAATGAAATAAAGAACTCTGATTTTTTTAGATAACAATTTAAACAAGAAGCTACATCACATAATTTGATAGAAATAAGAAAGACCAAGAGAGTTGAAAAACCATCAATGATTTTATTCTTTCATTATACAACAACCAATGCACTTCACATAATTTCAAAGTATGGACTAGATGAAAGTATAGCAACCTAAGGTAACACACACATAGGCCACTGGTTCCTTCAAATCAGACCAGGAATGATAAGCCAACAACCACAACTTGCACTCCATTATGACTCTGCACAAGAATCCTATTTAGCACTTAGAAATTAATCCATAAACCAAAATAAGTCTACAAACTATCAAATAGACAATCAACCTTGAAGCATATCTTAATTCAATGCTTCTTAGTCGAAGCTTTTCGTCACCTTCAACAGACCCTGATATCACAAGAAGTGTCTTAGCTTAGAAAAAAGAGATGAATGAAGTAGTAGTGAAATCTCACTTGGAAGTAAGATCAGACGTTATCAAAGCAATGCGTTCTCCCCTTTTCTTTGTCCAACTTACCTCCTTTTAATATATCCAAAGTAGTTGAATTACTCAAGCACTTCTAGTTAATTTATTAACTAACAATTAATTAGATAATAGGAGATCTGTTAAGTAAGTTAATAAATAATAATAATAATAATAATAATAATAATAATAAATAAAACTAATAAGTGGGGACCCCCTAATTCTCTTTAATGAATAAATAAACCATTTCATCCGTGTACCTTCCACTTTGAATGCATGACATATCAATCTCACCATGTCATACAATTCATGTCATTATTATGTACAAAATGAAATAATAATAAGAGCCCCTTGTCACTCCATGTGGAAATTATGCAATTTATCAAAATCTATCCATTTCATAATTTATCCAAACATGAAGCATGTAAAATATAAGGTTGTTCAAAACAATGCTAGCAAATATGATTTGCCAAAATAAACATGAGTTGTCCAAAAATGATATGCTATCCAAAATAAAGTGCAAATAAGTCCATATATAGGTGCCAAATAAATTATGAGAAACCATATTTACTCCGAGAGGCTTCCCCTCTCTTGATATGATTACTCTCAGCCTTTTCATTCTTTCCAATTGATGGATCTTCCTTAGCATATTTCTGATTGTTCTCTTGCATATGGGAAGTGATTGAATGATAAGATTCTAGTGATGATTTTTACCTGGCTACTGCTACTTTATTTTCCTCAAGGTTTTATTCAAGATCAATGATTTTGACCTTATGATTGGCATGTGAGGCTTGGGATTGAGGCTGAAAATTCTGATGTGAAGGAGGTGGTGGTGGCAGTGAACCAGTGGGCCAATCATGAAAGTGAGGCTGATGTGGGTTATCAATATTTGTCCATCCTTGTGAGTGTTTGGGAGGATGGTGCACAATATCTTGCTAGCCATCTCATTCTGGAAAAACTAAAGGATTGGAATTATGATTTGGAACTGGTATGCCAATATTTGGGAGTGGATTCTCAAAATAGGAGGAGGTCTATAAGATTGTTGGCCAGCCAACTTGAGGAACCCTCTTTGTAACAATTGATTAAAATTTTCTGAATTTGCATCAAAATGTATAGAGAACCTTAATCTTGTGTTTCCCCTTTTCCAGGGACCCAATCCTTTGCCTATGTTGTTACTCCTCCTGCTATGACTGCCCGTGCTAAAGAAGATCATTCTAACACACATTCACAAATATGAAAACCAGAGCACAACTAATCCATCATCTAAAATTTTGAAAAATAATAACTTAGACCTAGCTCTGTATACATAACAATACATGTGCAAGCAATCAGTATGCATTCCACATTCCAAAACTAGTAGTTTCTCAGAACATGGATTTATAGGGCTCTTAGGATTTCATGATCAGGTTTGTAATTAGCGGAAAATGGTAAGTATAATCGGGAAGTGCAATACATGATATTCATTTACCATGACTAGTTCCATTACATCATTATCATCAACATCTTTTAATATGAAACAAAGCAGAGATCAAACAAACTAAAAACTCCTTTTCCAACTTATATAATTATGCCATGAAACATTTCTTACAATTATAATCTAAGCATGGCATGAAACAAGTATTTGGGTTGATGGAAGGGATTGTAATGAATGGAAATTGTTAAGTATGATGGGAAAACACAATGGACATGCTTATACTACAATTATCTCCATTATCATTCAATCCTTACAATTCCAACAAACATGATTAAGTCACCATACAACCATAGTGTTCAATAAAATCAATCTATCTCTCATTCCATAAGGTATCCATTTCGAAAACATAGATGTCACACAACAATTTTGTCATCACTTGAATTGTTCTCAAAATATTTTCCTATTGCACTCCAAGCATTATTTTTTTAATTTTTAAATGATAAAAATCCATGTATTAGTCCCTTTTAACACCAATTTCTGTCCTCAGTCAAAACCTTACATATTACTGTCAATATAAAATGTGAAACATTCATGTAGACAACTCTCGAAATATCAACAGATTCATCAAACAAACATTTGAGTCATCCAGTCCTAGATGGGGTGCCATGTAGCAGAAGGAGGACACACAACCCTCCCATGAATTCAGCCATAAATATGGCAAGCCGTCGTCCCTCACCTCAAAATTGAATGAAGGGTGACCTTAATTACTTGTAGAGGAAGGGAGGAAAACTACCTTGAGTCTGGTTAATGGCGGTCTTAAGGATTAATTGTAGGAGTCAGGTGAGTACAAAAATCATGTCCAATCCAGGGTTATCTCTCCTGCCCAGCCCTAGTTGACATTATTTCTCCTTCGAGCTCCGCCACCTTGCTTGCTCTGAGAATTGGATTATTGTGCAGTGGGTTCTCCTGGTAGTAATTCAATGGATTCTTCGCCCCTCTGGCTCAACCAAGTCGAGAGAGAGATGTAAGTCGAGACATGGACCTACCTAGTACAACTATGCTGCCTGTCAGAGATGTCGGCAACAACTGGAACGAGCCCTTCCATTTCCAAGACTCAACACACTGAGAGGCCACGAACTCCACCAATGGCCTATGTTGAGGAGGAATTTCTGGAGGAACCCATCCAGTTTCCACTGAAATACCTCCTCTTCATGGTCCCAGATGATTTACTATTCCCGAGCACCAACAAAGCTAGTACATGAACCCAAGATGCCATGGAAGGCGCCACATGCATTGTCAAGGAGGAATTCCCGGAGGACAACACCAGCGAAGCTGATGCAGGAGTTGAGGCGGTCAAAGATGGTGCCACGGACATTATGTAGGAGAACCTCCCCATATTGGCGCCTCCATCGCTAAATGAAATTCCAAAATTTGACCTAGCTCCCCTAGTATCTTCATCCCGAAGCAGCTGGAGCTCATTTTCAATCTCAGAAGCCACATGGCAGACCAACTTCAACGGGACACCCTCATTAGCAAGCGGATTGACATGCTCTTCAAAGCATTCTTGAATGCACCGGCCAAGCAACATTGCCCGACCTGTGCGCAACCCTTCTTACTACAGCCCAGTGACGACACTTTCCTTGGAGCTTCAAACAACAACCCCCTTGGTGCCAATGATTAGCTTCTTGTTATTCTGTATTAGTACTCTACATAATTTTTGTCTAGTTTTCTGTATTGGGACTTTGCATAATTCTTGACTAGTTTTGCTTTTCCAACACTTGTTAGTTTGTTTTAGCTTCCGAAGATAGATCTGTTAGGACAAACAACCACCACCTTCTCTGGTTTCCAATTGGAAGGGCAAGTGACATATGTCTTTTTTGGTCGAAAGTATAACATGTGGCCACCTGTTCCAATTTCCACTAGTCTGGTAGAACAGGTGGCAGGCTGATGACATGTGTCTTTTTTGTACAGTGACAACAGAGTAATAGGATTTACCCCTTTTTTATTTACAAAAAAATAAAATAAAACATTTAAGTCATCCAAACAAACATTCATTTATCTGCGCTCCTAAATGATTGATTTCATTGCTTATCAACCAACACTCAAATGATCAAATATTAACAATGATTGTTCTATCCAACCCCAAACTGTATAAAGCATCTTATTTGCAAGGAGATGAAACACAAACATATGCATTTAAATTACTCAATAAATATCATGGTATCATACCCCTATTATGGACAAAAGGTCATAAAATTCAACCCAATAGAGATTTCAAGAAACAACAGGTGTTTCAAAACATTACCACCACCAAAGCACAACCATCAACTCTGCGAGGCACAATGCGTTACTAAGAAACAATCTCAGACTCTAGTGTGACATTTGTCACAAATCTAATCATAATACGCAGAGACAATGATGTCTCCTTCTTGTTTTCGGTCCAAAACGACAACCATAATCAAAATGACCAGGGTTTTACAGGATTGTAGTTGCCAATGAACAACAGATGCCGATAATAGGAGGAATTTGACCCAAAATGTTTTAGTTCGGACTTGGACCAACTTAAATGTGCATGCGGGTAGACCAACAAGGTTATGCATAGGTCGCATGATATTTCGAGAAACAATGCAGGGTCTGCAACACTAAAACACCAAAGACCCAAAAGACTAGACCTTGCCATTTTAATGAGCCATAGATAATTGCAAACCAACATGATAAATAGGCAACGAAAAACCATAACTATGGAAATCAACCATCCATCATAACATTTAAACTTCTGTACATGCATTTTTCCAAAAACAAGAGCAAAACCACCTTATTTTTCTTCAAAACAGAACATGAAAGCAATGAATGACAAGAATAGCATGTAGTTACAGAGCCAAGCATAAATTATTAAGAAAAAATCACATTAGATGATAGGGAATTGAAACCCTAGTACCTGGTGTTGTGCAAGTTAAAAGGCACTTTTGAATGATTGTTGCGGTTACCATAGTTAAATTTCCACTAGCGAATGAAACGAATGTGAAAACCTAAAATGGTAGCTTCGAAAAACAAACTGGTGAATTAAGTACTGGTCATGTCGTACTAGGGTGATGAACAACATTAATCACTTGCTAAATCCAAGACAAGCCACGTCGAAACCACAAGCAACCAATAGTTGCCAAGTAAGCGCCACCTCGTTTTGGATCACATGTTATCAACGCAACCACCTACCATATTAACCATCGTCGGAAAATAACAACATCCATCCTATGTTATATGCATATACATAATGTTCCACACACGTTCAAAACATCAAAATTCACTAACATATGAACTTCCAACACTTAGACTGTACCATAATAAAGATCGTCGGCCATACCATGCAATGTCTATAAAATATACATGTTGGATCATATCGATACGATATACAATATGTGTGCGGTGTGAACAATATCCCATATCCATTAAGACCTTCAACATTTTTTCAAATATAAATCATTATGCTATCAAAATGTTCCAATAAGGTTGACACTACCACATCCTTGTAGCTTATCTAATATGTATTGGACCATGTACAAATAACCTGTGTAATATATATAAGCGATGTATGTGCATATGTATGGAGATCACTCTTTTCTTGTATGTCTAAAACTCAACATCAAGTAGGTAAATATAATGTAGATGCATTCGAAGAAAAAAATCTCTTTTATCATTTGAAACAAAAGCCATAAAACACCCCTTTATTTCGGAGATGATTTTGCCAACATTTGTATTTAGAATTAAAAAATACCCAAAACAAAGTTTTGAATACAATTTGAAACCACYATTATTATCACTTAAATCCAAACTCATATCAAAACAATCATCATGCAAGTGGTCCATAAGTATCAAAGACAACCATGAACAATAAAAAAATGTAAGTGACTTTTCCTTCAAAGGGATCTTCCTGGTTATTTATTTGAATGACACTATAAAGGTCCCCAAGGTCCCCACTTATAGTTTAAGTAATATATATGTATATAATATATATTTTTTTAAATGTGTATGCTTTGCAATTCTTTGCAGGAAGGTGACTTTTGACAATTTTGAGAGTTAACACACTGTTGGAAACATAATCTGTTAGGGTTACAAACTTCACGTTAAGAGTCTAGTTCATGTAATGGCTTTAGAATATGAATACAAAGGTCATCCCAATGTATAATGTATATATGTGTTTATCATATCTTTAATAAAATGAGCATTCACACTTTTCTAAATCGTGTGTCCAACAATAGTGTCAGAGCCGAGCATCTGCGTTTCCCTTCTTGTGTGAAACACATCTGACCTTCTTCTTTCAGTCTGCAAGTCTGCCCTCACACGTGCAACGACGCCTCTGCCAGCTTCCTCGTGTAGAAATAAGATGACAGTCTTGTTGAAGAGTATCCAAATTTTGATTTGTTTTGAGATGCTTTTCTCTCCTCCGACTGCGGTTCTTCATTGAACATAATACCAACTGCCTTCTCACAAAACCTCCTCCCTACAGAACCACCTCTCTGTCTGTCCCGGGCGCACATTTTGTTGTCATATGTGAGGCCTCTGTGCTGTATTTGGTTTCCTGTTCCTCTGCGTAAGTTTTCTTGTGCCCTCATCCCTAACGTTCTCTCTCTTTCTCACGTGCGACCAGAGCCAGAGAAATCAACGTACATGACCTCTTCCTGGAGATAAATCGTGTTGGTGCCTCGTGGGGTCGCTAAAAAAATCTT
>JASDQU010013780.1:113140-141552 GCA_032191745.1 Picea mariana | reverse complement strand
TGAGGCCTCTGTGCTGTATTTGGTTTCCTGTTCCTCTGCGTAAGTTTTCTTGTGCCCTCATCCCTAACGTTCTCTCTCTTTCTCACGTGCGACCAGAGCCAGAGAAATCAACGTACATGACCTCTTCCTGGAGATAAATCGTGTTGGTGCCTCGTGGGGTCGCTAAAAAAATCTTGGATTTGTTCTTTTCTTGGTCATAGATTACCTCCGTAAAACTTCCAACACCCAACCACCTTCTGTTTGTTTTCTTGACTGTAAGACCCTTATATTTCCTTGAAAACGGTTGCAATTTGACCTCTTAAAATCGTAGAGCCATTTAAGTTTGATTGAGCTGAGGATTGTCCTCATTTTATCCTCGATCCCAATCAATTGCATCCATTCAATGGTTTCCAAGCGGTTCCCTGGCACATAGTTTCAGAGCTTGCTAGGGTTTCAAACTTAAAAATTAGGGTTTCATCATTGAAGGTTGCTCGATACTACTCGATTTGTTTGCATTGACAGTACCGAGTTGATCAAGTATGTCAGGTCGTTGTCCTGTCCCTTCTCTACAATCTACGACCTCATATCACTCCATGCAATGCAGAGATATTCCATAAAGGAAAAAAAGGCAGTAGTTTCTCCTATCATCCTACAACCTGCACTGCTTCAAAAATCACCCGGTCAAAAGAGAAAGGTTTATTGGTTCATGCGGTTAAACAACCTTGCCGAGAAGGATTTAATCCCATGAGTGGATATTGACTCAAAATTATTAATATTTTGGAGATTGAAAGAACTCCCAATTAGTGATGGGTAATTTTCAAATGTTATGTTGCAAAAAGTTTCCAAGGATTGAGGTGCACATTTGCACAAAACATGCTACCGAAGTTTCTCCTCACATTTGCACAAAACATGATACCGAAGTTTATATTATGATCCATTTCCAAAGAGCTGGACCGCTACAATAAATCTCACATTCACCTGCTCCACTTCAAGAGAAAATTATGATTTGCCAACATTGTCAACAATTTGGCCACATGGAAGAACAATGCTTCACTCTTCATCCTTATGAGTATTATGGAAAACACAATCATCCTTGAGATAGGTGTTTCAAATACAAGACAACTACAAGAGTAAATAACCACTATGGGTGGATGACTTCTTGGTGATGGTCATTAACAGTCAAAAAGATATGTTAGTAAACGAATTCACTCTCGAGTATTGATGCATCTTGTAGTGAAAGGATTTTCATAATCTCACCTTGTACCTGACATGGGGAACAACATCAACGATTGACAACCAAGATTCCAGTTTCGAAGTCCTATCATTCGAGAAACAACAAACGAGCGTGATTGGTTTGTGGTTTTTCTTAAACCACGATTAGTATAAGACTTTAAAATTCTTCTACATCACAGTTTATGGTCCTCTTTAAACCAACATTCTATAGCACTTCCAATTAGTAGAAAACATCGACTTCCATCTTCTAGCTAACTTAGGAAATGTTCTGGGAACCATTGAGCTTAGATCAGAGTTCCAGAGTTTGTGGCCATCCTTAAACCACCAGATTGAATTATGGTCTTCCTTAAACCACCATGACCATTCGGTTTGTGGTCATCCAAAAACCACCAGATTCAGAGATCTCATTCAACCATCAACAGATGCACACTTTCATATTGCAACTTCCCACTTTAAGATATTAGCTCTCATATTGCACTCATATACACCCATTTAGATTAGGGGGTNTGGAAACATAATCTGTTAGCGTTACGAACTTCATGGAATGTGAAAAGTCAAGTTCATGTAATGGTTGTTGAGAGTCCAAGATACCTTGGAATATAAATCCAAAGGTCATTCGAATGTAAATATATGTGTGTCATATATTTAATAAATTGCACATTCACGTTTATGTAAATCCTGTGTCCAACAATCACTTTGAGCGACGAGTAGTCAATAATCACAATTGTTTATTCCATACCAGAAGGATACAGAAGCATGCCAACTACCTAACATATTCTAGGGTCAATATTCTATCAATGTTAGATGGTAAATGCAGGAACTTAATAAGAAATAAATGTTGGAAGAGATCTCTAGTAACTTTTTCATATTGGCCTGGTAAATGCAGTCCCAAGGCATTTGTTGCAACCCTCTATACGTTAGCTAAAGCTACTCGCCACTCCTAAGGTATGAATGAAGTTAATATAATTCATTCTATCTTCTATTTTGGTGAAATGAGAATGAAGTGTTAGTTATATTATCTCTCCATCCAGTCTTATACATATGTTTCTTATATAGGAAACAAATAAATTGAGAATTACAACCCAAAAACTACGTAAATTGAAAATTATCGATGAAGTTAATCCTGTAAGTTTATCTTGACCTAGTATAAACAATGATTTTGGGGAGTACTATTATTTTTTCTAATACAATATGTATACATGTTATGAATCAAATAAAGAAACATTTAACCTGTTGTTCCAACATCCTAGCCATCACCAACATATGACACCACCAATCAATAGTTTTGAAACAAATTGTTGTTTACTAGGTAGCAGTCAACTTAGAAGCATAAGAGGCATACAAAATCACTAATGATATTTTTTTCACGTATTCAAACACATTTCTAGAGTGTTCTTTGACTCAGGGAGCTTGAAAAATTCCTTAGAGGCTGCCACAAATCACATACCACATCTCCATTTGAGTTCTGAATGCATCACGCTTGAAGGTCTAGGCCTCCAACACTTCATTCGACCATTTCTTCACAAGTCATTGATTCTAGAAACTTCATGGCTTGTATAGGTCTATACCAAAGTAATTTTCATGGAGGTGGAGGTGTATCATCTCTTGGGGGAATTTTTTCTTATTCATCTTCGTCTTGAATTCTCCTCCCATGTGTGAGGCTGGTGGGTTGCTTCCTGAATAGTCTTCATATAATTTTTTTTTATGTGCTCAATGTTTATCTCTGATCCTGACTACTACTAGTGTTTCTTTCGTAAGTACCACCTTGGGAGTTGTTCTCTGGACAAAGAGAAATTGGACAACGTTTATGAGGTAGCAGTTGACCCAAAAGCATAAGAGGCATAACCAAGGCTAGAAGCAAATGAGAAGGTCATGGAAAGTGTTGCAATCATGTCTTGTGCACAAAACACCATGTAGAATGTGTGTAGGATGTTGTGGAAAATCCGAATCAATCATCAAAATGAAACGAAGTAAAAGTGGTGCCTAGGGATGAGCCCATTACATAAATAAACTTTGGATAAGCCCATATTTTTCCTCACAAATATTTAATGTTAGAAGTAATGCTAAAATTTATTTCTAGCATTACTTTATTTCTAAAAAATTATGAAGCATATGTGTGCTTTCACAGGGTATCCACTCATTAAACTCGTGACATGGCACTTGTGTTTGTGGGATATTAAGGAATACCTCTAATTTCACTAGATATTGATAAATAGGTCTCCCAAAATCCTTTTGTTGAACCCCTCTCCCAATACATCTTTCTAATAAAACAAAGCCCTATTGTTACTAGATATCCCCTATTTTTTACCAAACACCCCTTTTTATACCCCCCAATACATATAAACCCCCATCAACCTACATCCCCTCCCCAATATCTACAATATATTGACTTTATTTTTCACAATTAAAAATCCCCCTTTATGAATGAGCGTGATAAGATATTGGTCAACAAGGTGAATCCCCCGTGTGTGCTTTATACTAAGATTTTGGTGCTTTACACTAACATTTTGGTGGAAATTTTGGGGAAATTCATGGAGATGAGGCTAAATAAGACCTCAATTTTTTTTATCCGACAAAAAAATGTTTAAGTGTTTGATTGATACAAAAAAAGTGTCATAAAGAAAACATTTGCATAAATATCTCATATATACATCAAAATGTGTGAAAGGTAAGGAACATCGATTTCTAATAGTCACTCTACCTAAAGGAAAGGACTAACAATGATGTGCTGCATGTCTCAAGGTGCCTCATGGTTTAGCCACATATAAAGAAGAGAAAGTGTTTAATAGGTGACATACGACCCTATTTTATCTCTCCTCTTTGCTTCATTAGTAAATTTATAGCTTTTCTTTATATATATATATATATATATATATATATATATTCAATTAATTATATTATTTGTTTTTTTATATATTAAATTGAATTTAGAAAGAATATAAACATAAATTTATTTTAATTTTAAATTTATCAAATATTGAAGTGGATAAATGGTTCATATTATTTTGAGAACGACATAAAGGAAGAAATATAACAAATATATAACTAGGATATACATAGAGATATTTCAAGGAACACAGTAATACAACAAAACAATAAAAAACAGATTCTATTAATGACTATCTGGAATACAAAAGACTACAAAATGAAAATCACACAAGCTATCTAGAATGGTGGTAGCTTATCTACGAAGAGAGATGCGACATATATGCTCATTTGCAAGAAGTTGATTACAATGATGTTGCAAAAGCCTTTTTAATATAAAACATAAATGAGAAAACCCTAAACATACAAAACCCTAACCCCAAAAAATTAAACACCAAAAGGTTCATGGGCCCCGATAGGGGTAGTTGATACGTCAACTTCCCGAGGGCACAAATTTTGTATATGATCTCCATTTGGGGAACTTAGTACCCCGTCACAAATATATAGCCAAGGAGTATACATTCTGAATGGCCCAATACATCCATGTTGAATAGTTGGTTGTCATTGATGTTGTTGGATAGTTAGTTGTCATTGATGTCAACAAAAGTGGTTGTCATTGATGTCAATAAATGTGATGGGTGCATTTGAAAAAGTCTACAAGAATCTCCATAGGTGTGGTCATGAAGCCCAAAGTTGTTTGAGGAAAAAGGATATGAAGGATGGTGTAAATGTAGGTATCACACTCATAGATTCATAACCATCTTCATGTCGTTTCCAATGGTAGGTGGTACGTCACGTAGTTCCTCATAGTTGAGGAGTTATGAGGTCATGAACTTGGAAGCCTTGAAGATTGGTTAAGAAGCCCATAAATTGTTATAACAAGATGTTACAATTCATTAATTAAAGGGTAAAGTGGTTGTAACAAGAAAGCACAGATTTCCCCTAAAGTTAAGGAAAGAAGTTACTTTGGCAAGGTATAGATACACAACAAGAAACCTCTCATAAGGAGAAATACACACACACAAGTTTATTGAATATCATTCAAGTGAGCAAGTGATCTATTGGATAATATGAGATATTGAATCTAAGGTAGGGAAGGAGAGCGAAGGTGAAAATTTTGGGATTGCAAAGGTGAGAGAGGGTTTTTGAAAAACCCTAGTTTGGTTGACCCCCACGGGTCAGACTAGTGGTGTCCCACGAGGCACTCCCGTGGGTTAGTTAGTGCTCGTCACGTGAGGACCCACGCAAGGATAGTCTTCGTCCATCGAGGCTAAGTCATACCTAAGGAAGTATGCTAGTACCATGTTGTTGAGACTGAGGAAGAGTTACATGTATCTAATCTTGCTTATCAGGTCTGATACATGATTAAAGGTTTGTGTTACATGATTTTTGAGGGTTGTGTCTTGATACATGCTTGAGGCATGATTTTGAGATTTGGGCATATTCTTTGGGTTACATGTTGGTTATATTATGGTGCATGCTTGAGGCATGTCTTTGGTATCTTGTTGAGACATTGGTATATGCTTGATGCACATCTTATGTGCATGGTGTGAGGCACATTTTTAGTACATGTATGAGGTACATTTCTTGGTCATAATGATGCGTATTTAAGGCACTTCTTGATGAGGTTATGGCACATGTTTGAGGTACATGCATTGCATGTAGTGGTACATGCTTGAGGAATATATTTTTGATGTTGGTAGATGGTTTAGGTATACACTTGGTATATGGTGGCATATGTATGAGGCACATTCCTTGGTGCTTGGTTGAGGCACATCATTTGGTACATAATTGATGCTTGGTACATGGTATATGGTTTTGGTATACGATTGAGGCATATGGTTTCATTTTCATCATTGATGTTATGGTACCTACACTTGAAATATATTAGTGGTGATGACATTACATCTTGGTGATGTTATGGTTCATGATTTGATGATGATATGGTACATTGCTAGAGGAATTTTTTGGTGATATTGGTATGGTATAGGTTCTGGTACATGGTATAGTATAGGTTCGAGTACATGGTATGGTGATGGTTTTGGTATCCATTTGAGTGGATCTAGTTATAGTTGGTTGATGATGGTATATCAATGCATTAGTGACAAGTTGATGTGACAATGATAGTGATATGTTGATGTATGAGTGACAGTGATAGTTATAGGTTGATCAGTGGTAGTGATTGTTTGAGTCTACAATTATATTTCAGGACGTTAGGATGGGGCAAGGAAAGGGGGTTGTAGCCTCCTTTCGGTTGGACCCAAAGAACACAAGGAGTTCGATCTTCCTTTAGGTTGGAGTCTATAAATCAGGGTGTCGTAGACTCCTTCTGGTTGGTGCGAGAGAATACAGAGAGTTGGAGCTTCCTTCAAGTTGGAGCCTGTAAACTAGGGGTTGGAGCCTCCTTCCATTTGTAGCTGGATAATTCAAGGAGTTGTAGCTTCCTTCAGGTTGGAGCCTATAAATAAGGGGGTTGGAGCCTCCTTCTAGTTGGTGTTGGAGAATTTGGAAGTTGGTGCTTCCTATGAATATATTGTTGATATATATAAGAAAACATTTCATGGTTTTCTCCCATTTGGGTTTCGATGTAAATTATGGTATACTATGTATCTACATTTTTTTATTATGCACTCATGAATGATATTATTTATGATGCAATGATATATTGGATTCATAAGTGATAAATTATCGAATATTGTTGATAAAGTTGAAGTTTATATATACCAAAATTCAAAGTGGTAAAAAGTGCTCATCCTGATTCACCCCCCCCCCTCTCAGTATTCCAACAATCCCAAAAAGGATCTATCGGGAGCTTCCAAGTCAAAAAAATGTCGTTTAGGGCCTTAAAATAACCCCATAAGTTTAGGACCTGAAAAACTATAGAAAAACTGCGAAGATGGAAACTGTAGTTTGAGCCAGTGGAATAGGTGGGCGGCTATAAATGTCCACCTGGATCAATAAAGTATATATATTTTTAAATATTTAAAATAGATTTATGACGATGATGGTGATTAACGTCCATTGAGACCAAAATTGTTCTATTAGACCTTAAGAAAAGTAAGAAATTACTTGAAATTCTTTAAAATGTTATTTCGATGATAAAAAAGTATTAAGAGAAGTGTACAAATATCAATAAATTTTTGATGACTTAGAAGGTTAGGATTCCAAGAAATTATTTGAAGTGTCTGAAATGACTATTTATTTTTATCCTTTTGGTCTCTATCCCTAAAAATAGCTTTTTAGTTCCCAATTATTGCCCATTTTCCTTCCTTTCTGTCTTCCTTTACCTTTTGAACCTCCTTCCTTAATTTAGCTTGATCTTCTAGAATTAGGTCTTCATTTATAAATATTCTAAACCCTTTTAAGATCATATTTTTACTAAGTATGTCATATTTATGGACATTAGAGCTTACCATATCCTGAATCAACCTATATTTATGTTCAATTATTTTTCCCAACCTTTTTGCTTCAGAAAGGTAAGTAGTTTCAATTTGTGATTTATTTTTTAATTCCTCTTTGACTATTGCTAATATGTCCTCATCTTTCTGTTCTTTTATACACCAAAAATTATGAGGTTCAAGACTCTTTTGTTACACTCATGGTCTAAATATACGAGCTTATTCATTTCCCCTTGGATAGGTTTGATATCCAATTTGTGTTCAACACTATTTAGGGACAAATTGTTAATCATATTTTCTTCTAACTCTTTAGTATTGTCACTAAGATTGTTATTTTCCTTGACCTCTTCTTCCTACCTTGATTGTTTTTCTCTTGGTTGTTTTTTTCTATTTCTTGTAATCTAACCTCCATTTTTTGTAGCTGAGTCTCAAGCCCTAATATTTTATTATAATTTGTCTCTGAATATTATCTTCTAAGGATATAGATTTATTATCAAGCATTGCTACTATCTCACTTTGAAGAATTTCTACCAACTCACTTTGAAGTTTGTCTTCTCTCTCTTCTCTAAGTTTTTCTATTAATTCTATATATTCATGTAGACTATCTAGGGTTACTTTGTTAGGTATTCCTCTATTAGATTTAGGTATCAATGGTGTATTACTCATATTGAAAATAAAAATAAATAAATAAAAAATGTGTGCACCTAATTCACAGTAGGGCTTGAATATTCATGAACAAGATTTAGTTACTGGAGATCATATTTACTATAGAATAGATTCATCGTCGACCCACATTTAGTTAATCCATATCAGTTTTACTGCATAGCAGATTCATCGTAGACCCATAGAATGTATTCACCACATCAATTCACCGTAGACATAAGATTCATTGCAAAGTTATATTCTTTTTTTAATTCTTTGACTATGTATTTATATAAATTTGAATCTCTTTTTTATTTATCTATCTAATAAATTTTATAAAAAGTGTGCATATCAAATCTCTCTTTCATATATAGAAATATTTTTATTTATATTGTATTTAAATTTAATTAACATGTAGTATTACTATTTATTTATTTTTTAATCTAAAAAGGTAGTAACTTCTATTATATCACAAAATATAGTTAAAAAAAAGGGAGAACAGGGGGTTTTCCTCAAAGGGAAACTGAACCCCTAAATTTTGTTCACAACATCCAAGGATTTAAAAGATACTATTTTTAATAGAGTTCCAGAGACGAGACTTGAACTATGGCATGATAAGATAAAATTCAAGCCGCTAACGGTCTTACCAAAAATAAGACAGAAAAGACCAAAACACAACGAGCTAAAAAAAATCCTACTAAGTGTTTGGCGGATGCTTAATCTGTCTCCTGGTTGTCCTAAAGAGGCTCCATGCTTCTTGATTAGATTTTCTATTGGCTTCCTTCCGAAGAGGAGCAAGCTCTACCCTAAGTTGTTGTTCTTCTTCATTGACCAGAATTATACATTAAAAAGAACCAGTAGGAGACTCAGTTTCTAGTCCTTTCTTATGTTGTGCTTGTCATTTCTCCAACTAGTTGACCCTGAACTTGATGCCATGTTGGGATCTACAAAAAAGTTTGAACTTTCCATCCAGAATGTGAATATCTTGGAGGATCTCGAAGTTCTCCTGATGGGTTTCGTTAACGGCCTAAGCCACCAGTGCTTTGACAATCCAACATGCTTCGACCATCCTAAAGTACCTGATGTATCTAGTCTGGGGGTTAACTGGATCATCCACCCACTTAGTCTCTTCCTTGATTATCTCATCCTCCTTAGTCCTCCTTCTCTGGGATAATACACGGCCCTCAATAATGTTCACAACCTAAATTTCTTCCTTCGCACTATGGACCCAAAAACACTCCTCCATGGCTCTCACTTCCTTCTCTAATTTGGAGAGGCGACCTTGGACTCTTGAAAATGAAGCTTCATTTTCATGGAGACCTAACTGAACCATATTATTCTTCCTATTCTAGCGATGCACAATTGTTCCCCCTAGTCTAATAATCGACTAGAAGAGGATCATGATGGATATACAAGAGTAGCTCAAAACACGATGCCTATACATTATTCCCTCATATTTATGGTTAGATACCCCCAAATTAAAGATACTGGGATGGTACTCGACTCTCAGGAACCTACGTTTATGGTACATCTTACACACTTCTATAAAATATTGGAAGGTGATTAGACCAATTGCCACCGAACTCAAGTCATCAAGAGTGTTTGCAACATGCAACCTCTCCTTCCATTGATAACTAGCTTACCCTTTCATACTGGCTTCATGAGCCCTGGATTTGGCATCACCTATCTTCATAATTGATTTAACCTTGAACTAGTTGGTCCTCAATTGACCTCTCATTGTTTTCATTATGGTTAACCTTAAGTGGGTCCTCATTTTCGCACATGGATCCAGATTGTCTTTTGTCCTCTCGTTCTATATCAGGTTGCAGACCCTCTTCATTGAGGGGAGTCCTTCCCTCCATTGTACCTATGGTAACTATCTCAGGCCACCTATACTCCTTACTTGGATCATGATTCTGAACCTTAATCCAAGTTTCCCCTCTGGACAACTTGACCGCATCCCTCCATGCATTCAGATCAACGTGGAAGCTTTGTTGGATATGCTCTTCCATCCTGCATGGTAGTGGGTTCCTCGGTCGCAAAATTTGATACCCCTCTTGCATTGTGACATCAAGGTTGTCCATGCGATCAACCACCACATTTTCCTTCCTTCCGTTCCGCTTGGGAACAATGGATGCTAAAAACGTTACCATACCTCCAAGAATTGAGAGGCCATGTCTTAACCACCAATTTTTTGATATCTTGTTTTCCTTAAAACCTTTGAGGAGTTTATACAGACCTCTGATGATTAAATGAGAGTCACCATCTACCTACAGAGACAAAAATCCACACTCTTTGGCTATATAAATGAGAGTCACCCTCTACCTACAGGGCCAAAAATCCACACTCTTTGGCTATCTAAATGAGAGTCACCCTCTACCTACAGGGCCAAAAATCCACACTCTTTGGCTATCTAAATGAGAGTCACCCTCTACCTCGTCGGAGTTGTAATTTCGAAGTTAGATGCATAAATGAGTAAAATTTCTCCTTTGTGGTCACTAAAGACTCTTTCTACACCTTCCAGACCAGGATTTCCTTTGGACGTACCATTGAAGTTTAACTTTATAAAAAATTCCTAGGCGGGGAGTCCAGTGCTCCCCTATCCACGTTTTCCCCACCTTCAGAGATAGTGAATTCTTATTGAGGCACGAATCAATATTCCATATTTTGAAGATGGATACTTAAGAGTCTTCCAGTTGGAGGTCTTGGGATGACCACAAAATTACACCAATGGTTTCTTTCACATTTTTGTTGATGATTTCCCAAATTTGGTTTCTAGTAAGGGATTTATCTTTAAATATTCTATGATTCCTTTCTTTCCACACTTTCCACATGAGGATGCCTGGGAAAATATCCCAGGATCTATTAATGATGGCATTGTTAAAAGGATTAACGCTCCAGAATTCTATAGTATCTATAACATTATCTTTTTTCATGTATGTTCTTCATAAATTGGTTTCTCCTTGATCTCATAGTTGCATCGTAAATTTGCATTTTCTCATTAGGTGGTCAAGAGTTTCTTCTGTTCCATGGCATAAGGTACATCTCGATAGACCTACAAATCCTTTCCATAGAATATGTTCCCAGGTTAAATCCCTTCTATTTTCTACCATCCATAGAAAAGTTGAGATTTTGGGCCAGTGAGAGTTGGATCATATTTTCCGCTAGATGTCTCTTTTATGAGTGTTTCTCGGGTCCTGCAAGGACTGGTAGGATGTTTTGCAAGGACTGGTAGGATGTTTTCACTTAGAATTCTCCATCTCCTTGGCAACCCCATCGAATGATGTCCTCCCCATATTTGATTTCGACTTGGCACTTTTGAATAATTTTAGATACCAAGTATTTCAACCGCTCATTCCACTGGACTGGCCATTCTTCTAGGGGTTTCCAAGTTCTAAAGATAGATTTTCCATTGGGTTGAAAGGTTGTCCAGTAATGGTGCAACTTTACCCAACCTGCATGCTCTAAAGTGAAGTGCAGGTCTAGATATTTTTCTTCTTCCCCTAAGATGGTATGTTGATCCCAAGTGTCATCCCAAAAAAGGGTCGAGGTCCCATTATGGACTTCCCAAAATCACTGAGATTGAGCCAGGTCACGGTTTCAATAGGAATTATTCCAAATCAGAGTATCATGTATGATTCCTTCTGCTCTAATTAATATCTAGAGTGAGATATTGGGGGCATACTTGTTCCTCCAAATTATGGCCCATAGGGATGAAGGAGATTTGATCCATCTCCACCAAATTTTGGCTACCAAAGTAGAGATGAAAACATGGGGGTCCTTAAGTTTGAGTCCCTCATGGGACTTAGGTTGGCATAGAGTATTATAGGCCACCAAGGGCCATTTATTTTCTTTTGAAGGGCCAAACCACAAGAAATTTCGTTGGAGTTTCCAAATGTTTTTGATGAGCTTCATTGGGGAAACTAGAACTGAGAAAAGGTACATAAGGAGGGATGAGAGAACTAAATTTATCAACAGGGCACCACCTAGTAGGGAAAGAGGCCAATGAGTACAGCTTTAGAGTTTGTCTTCAATTTTGGCCAGAAGGAGGTCTCAGGAGGGGTCGTGAAGAGATTTTTATAGAAGGGGAGCTCCTAAATATTTGGTGGGGAGGGACAAAATTTGAAATCCAAGAATGGTGTCTAGATGTCGTTGAATACAAGGGGGAGTTTTGAAAAATAAAACCTGAGTTTGTTCTTGATTAATGATTGTTCCAGAAGCTAAGTTAAAGAGGTCAAGAATGTTTTTGAATTCAATCACTTCTTTTACCATGGACGAACCCATTAGTAAATTTTCATCCATAAACTAGAGGTGAGACAAATCCTCTTATCCCTAAAGAAGGGAAACTCCCTTGATCGCTCCTTGAATTTTGTCTTGAGAAAGTATATATCCCAACCCTTCGTCTAGGATTATGTAGAGGAAATGGGACATAGGATCACCCTATATTAGTCCTCTCGAGACATTAAAATTCTTGGTCAGAGATCCATTCACGAATATAGAGAATAAGGTTGTAGTGACCAGGTTCATAACCCAAGTTACCCAACCTTCTTCAAAACCAAAAGATAGAAGCATCTTATGAAGGAAGCCCTAGTTCATCCGGTCATGGGATTTAGACATATCCAATTTCATCATCATTCCCACCATTTTAGACATCATGAGGGAGTGGATCACTTCATGATCAACTACTATAATTCCATCTAGAATATGCCTTCCCTCAACAAAACCTCCCTGCTCCTGGGAGATGATTAGCGGTAGGATAGGTTTAAGCCTAGAGGTTGTCAATTTAAAAATAATTTTATAAATGACATTGCATAAAGAAATGGAATGAAACTTATTTGCAAATCTTTCTCCTTTGATATTTGGGATCAAGGTGATGAAGGTGGTATTGAAGGCCTGTAGAATGGTTTTAGAGCTGCGGGATTCTTCCACTACTTCCTAAATGTCGTTTCCTAGAATGGGCCAACTGACTTGAAAAAATTTCACAGTAAAACCATCCGGGCCTGGGGACTTCCCTGGGGCCATACTTTTGACAATATATTCCACTTCTTCAATGGAGGAAGGTCTCATCAAGGCTCATGATATCTCCAAGGGAACCAACCTAGGGATAGATTCATTTATTTTAGTGATAGCCTCTTTTCTGTTGATTTCAGGTTATGAAAGCAGGTTTTGGAAATGAAGCAAGAGTTCCTTCTCGATGTCCTCCTTTTTCACTTTGACGCTTCCATCCTTTGATTTGAGACACACAATTTTGTTTCTGTTTCTTCTTTGAATTATAGAGTTATGGGAGAAGTGAGTATTCTTATACCCTTATTTTAGCCAGTGGATCCTAGATTTATGATGCCATAATATCTCTTCTCATGCCTCTCTCTTTTGACTAGATAATCCATGATCTCAACCTCCCTCTCAATGAGGTCAGAGGAGAAGATACCCTGAATTCCTTTCTGCTGTATCGCCTCCATTTCTTTTTCTAATTTTTTCTTTTCTTCCAAAATATTACTGAATAATTCTTTATTCCACTTCTTGAGGAACACACATACATGCTTTAGTCACTGTTGGAATTGGTACATTTTCAATCCATGTAGGTCTTTCATTTCTCTCCACCAGAGGTCTAGGTTAGTAAGGAAGTTTGGGTGGTCAATCCAAAATTTATCACACCTGAAAGGAGAGGGTCCTTGCTTCTAGACCTATGGCCACTCCAAAGCTATGGGAACGTGATCTGATCCTTGTAAGGGGAGAACCCCTGTGGACAAGCTCTTCTTAATTTGGAAGGCTTTCTCTGAGAGAAAGAATCTATCCAAACAGATTGCTATCCTGTTCTCTTTTCCTCTCTTACTGTTCGAAGTGAAGAGTCCATTTCTAGTTGGAATGTCTACTAGGATGAGTTTTTCTATGATCTCAAAAAAAGTATTACACTCGTGTTCAATCCTATGAATGCCTCCTTGTTTCTCCAAGGGAGTTGTGATCATGTTGAAGTCCCCTCCTAGGATCCATACTTGGTAAATCAAAGAAGCTCCTAGTAGGTGTTTTTCATCAGAGAAATTCCTTTTTAGGCTAGGTTTAGTGGGGCCATAGGAATTCATGATGTAACCCCCTTCCTCTGTACCTTTTGCTTTGAATTTTAGAGTGAAAATATTGGTGCTAGAAGATACATTATCCATATCTACTGTTTATGGATCCCAAAGGGCTGTGAATCCTCCAGAAGCACCTTCAATTGCTATCCAACTAGCTTCACACTCGGGCCATATTCTTTGCGTTATCCACCTAATATTACCTTCATTACACTTTGTTTATTGAAGGAGGACTATGTCTGCTTTCATCATGGGGTTTTGTTTCTTCATCATCTGTTGTTTGGAAGGGCTATTCATGCCTCTAATATTCTAGGATGTGATTTTCATTATCAACATTTAGGTTGGGGAGGAAAATGGTTTTCTAGGAGACATACCACTTGTCATGATTCGACCATCGATGCTCTTGTTTCTTCTATATTTTGGTGGTAATTTTTTCGTCCTCTTCTTCTTTCCTCTCCCTAGGGTTTCTTTGGGGCTTGAAGGGGGATGGTATTAATACCCATACTTCCTGAGGCTGAATATCCTGTCCTTGGGTTGGATTCTTTTCCCTTACCTTTCTCTAGGTCTTTTTGTAAGCATTTGAGTTGGACTATGGTTAGGATATTAATTGTTGAATTTCCATGAATCTCTCTCATAGTCGGTAAATCTATTTCAATCTCTTCTAATTCCATATCATGTGTTGTATATGGTTCTGATTCCTCTTCATAGTCTGAGGCTGAATCTTGGTTTTATTTCATTGTAACTTCTATACCCTCGAATCCTTTCTCTTCTTTCTCAGTTTTGCACCTTTTAGGTACTTCTATCTTGGTTTCCATGGCTTCCTTAGTTTCTGTCTTCGTTTCCATTGGTTTTTCCTAGTCTTTGGTTTCAATGGGTTCTCCTTCTAGGATATTAAAGCTATTGCCTGAGATTTTGTTCTGAGTAACTAATGGATTTTTAGGATGTCATCTCCTTGCCTTTCTTTTTCTTGGAATCTTGGCAAAACCCTCCAAATTTATTTATTACTTGCCTGTAGTCCCTTGAGGAGAGGCATTTAGGGGACAATCTCTAAAGATATGGCCATGTATATGGAATTTCTTGCATCGAAAAGGAATATGCTTGTAGTTGAGAGGTTGAGTCCATTCTTCACCCTGGTAGGAGACTACTATATAGTCTGGGAGAGCACCAAATACATTCATGTAAACACATATTCTATCATAAGAGATATACCTAGCCATCGTTTTCACCTTTGATATATTGACAAAGGATCATAACATATTTATGATGTCGTCGAGGGTCTCAGGTTCCAAGAATTCTCTTGGTAAGGAGTACATCCTGATCCAGACTGGAGCCTCTGTGAAGTTTTTTCTCTCCGATGAAAACCTTTCTATCCATAATCTCATGTGAAGGCCTGCAAAGTTAAATAAATAGGGGCATTCCTCGAAAAACTTGTCTCTCTCACCCTATTCTGAGAAGACCGTTGAAAAAAATCTCTTTGATCCTAGTTCAAGGTTGATTCTCCCCTTTACCTTCAATCTTTCCTTTATCCATAGATGGAGGGATTTTTTTTAGGGCCAAATACCCATAAATTTCCCAATTAGGGAATTATCTCTCATCCATTGGATGTAATTCCCTATCCCATTCGAGGTCACCTCGTACTTGGGATTTTTTATAATCTTAGGTAAGCAACCGTTATGAAGCCTTTTTTATTTATTTGTCAGGTTTGGTCCTTTCTCCTCCTTTCCCTAAGTTGACGTGTTTGTCTCCTTTTGACAGGTTTTTGTCTGCCCATTGTAGACTCCCCCCATTTCAACATCATCACCCTTTTTTTCGGGGCTACTTTTGACTACATCTTTGAAAGACTTTCGGTTTGACTCTACCAACCCTTCTCCTGAGGCCTTTCCTTTCCTAGGATATGAAATTGTGGGAGACAATACCTCCTTTCACAAAGTACACTCTTCCCTTTCCCCATCTAGGGGGCTACAAATCTCCTTCTTCCCCTACCAGTGCACAAAAAACCCTAGAATCACCATCAAAATTCTGGTCCCCAACATCGTCTCTGAATTTTTCCCATGTAGTATTAATATTATTTGTTAGAAGTATTATATTTATTTGAAGCTGATATGTAAGAATTACCCATATGAAAAATGTGATAACATGTATATCATACTATGATCTACACAATTAACTTTTTATCTTTATTATTTTTAATTATTGCTGTATTGGATCTGCATTGATACTAGGAATTTATATGTTAGTACAAATTTGTCAAATGGATCTGCATTGATACTAGGAATTTATATGTTAGTACAAATTTGTCAAATATTCACAATGTAAAACCTCATAAGTACACTTATGTAAAATCTCTCTCTCTCTCTCTCTCTCTCTCTCTCTCTCTACGCACACACACACACACACACACATATTATTTAGATATGGGTTTACACACACCCCCATATCTAAAGAAGATATTAAAATGAGCATTGTAATTTTAAATATTTAACATAACTATTTTTTTTTTGTTTAATATAAAAACCCTACTATTTCATTATATTATGTATAGGGAAAAATTACAATAGTCTCTTGTAGGGGTTTATCTCAAGGGAATATAGAACCCCTACTGGTAGAAAATAAAATGTATATGTGTCCATAACAACCTTATCAAATTCTTGAGACAAATAGTTGTAAAAAGATACCATAAACTTGATCGATTTCCTATTATTGACCATACTATCATAAACACTAAAATAGACCAAAAAAACTAGACATCAACCTTGAGGAGTTGGAGGCCTATCCTCCATAAATACGTCCACCAACAGATTAATCTCCATGTCATTTTTCTGCGAAGTTCTGGATGGATGGGGGTCTTCATCCAAGACAATGGGATTTTCTTGAGTGCTCATTGAACTAGAGGATATATCCTACTACCTGGAAGTGTCTACTTTCTCTTCAACCTGTGAGATTCATATTCCAATTCTGAAGACCACTTTGCACATAACTTCAAACTTTCCCTCAAAAATACTAATTTTGTGGAGGATATCTTGTTGTTCCTCCCTTTTATTCTCCAAGGCTTGGGAAATTAGAGTTTTGACCAACCAATAGGTCTGTATCAACTTAAACAATTTGGTGGTTCTAGTTCTTTAGTAAACTAGGTATTTAACCTATCCCCTAACTTCTTACATAATTTTTTATTCAGAAAAGGGTTTGATTTTTGGCCCTAACAACCCTCTTCATCTCCTCAACTTCTTATTTAACTGCTGTTGAGACTTTTCCTTTGAAGAGTTTCTCAAATTCCCAGGATTCTCTGACTACTTTTGAGGAAAGAAGTGGATCCCTCGAGATCGAAGCCCACAAAAAAATAGTGCATGAAATTTTTTATGCTCATCCCCATCCTTACCAAAGATACAAACCATCACGTTTACAGGAAAAACCCTCCCAAGGTAGCGCACATAAAATAGAGAAAAAATTATGAAATAGAGGACACAAGTAGCAGGGCGAGAGAGCTGGAAGAAGGTGGGTAATTCCTTGGCGTACCCCCCAAAACTCACCAACAAATTTAAACCCAAGTCCGGTGGAGGGACAACTCTCCCCTTCCAAACCAAAAGAACACCCCATAATGAAAACCACAAGAAACAAAAATTAAGTATTAGATTACCTGGAGACCACAACGAAAAAAAGTGTTGAAGTTGCCATGTCCTCATCCAACACTAGTTTATCCACTCAACCATAAGAAAACTAGGCTAGACAGATGCTTCATATGGGTTATCATAAGCAAGAAATCTCCACCAGGGTATTTTGACTATTTTTTGGGTTTTTTTTTTCAAAATATGAATTCACAAATTGGCCAATTTCACTTTAAATTTTTGCCTATTTTATACATAAAATTTGATTATATTGATAACATTTTCCAAATTTTATAAATTATAATAGTAAATTGTATTTTTTCATTAAATATTCACACACACACACACACACACACACACATATATATATATGTTTTTTTAATTTGAAATAACCACCTATAATATTATACGAAAATATAACATTTGAATCCTTAAAAAATACCTCTCCATCGAATAAAAATCATCATCATACTTGAAACTGGTAGGCTCCTCCTTCTCGAACTATAACTATCATCCTTCCCCATACCTCGCCTCCTCAATAAGCCTAGGACAATCATAGGCCAATCATATTTCATTTTTATGAGCTTGTTTTGCAATTTCTTCCGTAAATGTATGGAATTAATATGAAATGCAATTTTGTTTTGGTCTAATTACTTGGTCATATTTTTTATAAAATTTAAACAAAAATATTATTTATAAAAATTTAAGGTCTTTATAAATTTTATTAAGTTTGTTATTTAATCATAAATATATTTTACAAATCCCTCAAGGTGTAGAATAGTAGGTGATGGAGTGTATTATTAAGGAACTCTGTTATGTGAAGTCACCTATTCGAAAACCTCAACTTAGCTTGTGCGCCACATGAGGATATGAGTCAACATGCTTGTAGGTTATAGTGGTAGCACTCAAATAACAGGACCTCATGTCATGTGAGTACGTGCCCAACTAGTTGTTGATTCTTCAAGTAAAAAAAACAAAAATAAATGTATTTTACAAAGCCTATAAACTATTCATTGATTAATTAAGGTTTTTTTTTTTTAAATAACGACCTATATTTAATAATATTGATACCTAATATAATTTTGTTTTGGCTTAATTATTTGGTCACATTTTCCATAAAATTTAAATATAAATTCCATTTATATAAATCCGTTTTTTTTTGACAAATTTTATAATTTTTAAAATTTGAATATATATATATATATATATTGAAAATCCAAGGGTTGTATAATTATTTGATGAGATTTTTATTAAAATTTGAATATAAATCTTATTTGTAAAATTTCAAAGTATTTATAAATTTATTAGAATATACATTTTGAGAATCCAAAATCTTTACCAATTTTATAAATTATTGTTTTAAATATTAATAACAAAAGTTTGTAAAAATTAACAAGGGTTGCACGGTAGCTCAATGCGTGTCGAGTGGAAAATATATGCTTCCCAATGGGAAATATATACTGAACAATGAGATTTAATATAACTAAATGCATAGATAATGAATAGTCTTTGTCAAAAGATAATTCATGTAATAATGAAAAATAACATTATTGTTTATGAGAAGAGGACAATGATAAGAATAAAGTAAAAACAAATTAGCATAAAAATTGTAAAAACAAACAAAAAAAGAAATTGGTCAATGTGGAGTAAAACTTAGTAAATAATTGAAATGTTCAATGGGGAGGTTAGCATATGTGAGAAGCAATGTAAAGTGTTTGGAGTAAAAACATTTAGCATAAAACTTTGTAAAAATAAGCAAAAAGGTAAAGTGTTCAATGTGGAGTAAAACTTAGTAAATAAGTGAAGTGTTCAATCAAGAGATTAACATATGCTATAAACAATGTAAATGAGTGAAGTGTTTAATGACAAGTTAGCATATGCGGGAAGCCATGTAAAATGTTTGGAGGTTAGGATGGATGAGAACCAATGAAAAGTCTCCACACACATAGCTTTTGCACCTCCACACATATATATTCTCGTACAACTAACACTTAGTCTAATAGCTATCAATGTTATAAATAAAAAAATATTGTTATGCATATACATATTCTTGACAAAATGTTTTTTTTAAGTAAATACGTATATTAAAAATAAAAGTTAATTATTATTTTAATAAAATTTAATTATACATCTTCAATAGAGACATATAGTCCGCACAGATATAGCTTACACACCTCCACACATGTATATCCCCGCACAACGAACACTTAAAAAATTAAATACATATTTAGCATAGACATATAATTCACACACATATAGCTTCTGCACCTCCGCATAGGTATATCTACGCATAGATAACACTTAGTCTAATAGTTATCAATGTTATCAATAATAGCCCGTAGGGGTGTAGACCGATTGGCAAGTGTCGTGTAAATAAAAAGAAATATGTAAAAAGGAGGTCTCAAGTTTGATTCTCACCCCAATTTACTCATGCCCCATGCTTGTGGGTTGTGTGGACTCACCTGTATGTTATAGAGGTAGCAGACGGGAATTGACCTGAAATTATGGATCATGCCCCATGCTTGTGGGCTGTGTGGAATCACCTGTACGTTATAGAGGTAGCAGACGAGAATTGACCCAAAATTATGGCTAAATTTTATAATGTGATCTTCAACACACACATATAGCTTTTGCACCTCTACACTTTTATATCCCCGCACAATGAACATTTAGTTGAATAGTTATCCATGTTATTAATAACATAATATTGTTATGCATATGCTTAACAAAATGCTTTTTACGTATATACATATATTAAAAACAAAAGTTAATTATACATCTTTAGCACAAACATATAACCAACACAGATGCAGCTTCCACACATTTGCACATGTATATGACTATACAACGAACACTTAGTAAATAAAATACATCTTCAACTTAGACATTTAGTTCGCACATATATAGCTTCTACACCTCTGCACGGGTATATCCCTGCAAATACATCTTTAGCACACACATATAATATGCACACATATAGCTTCTGCACCTCCACATAGGTATATCCTCACACAAAGAACACTTAGTAAATAAAATACATAAAAAAACGATTTAGTTATTTTTGTAAGTGATTGAAATGGGGGTAAATAATATAAATTATGACTAAATTTTATAACATAGTATTTGATAGAATATTGTTATGCATATGCATATGCTTAACAAAATGATTTTTATGGTATATAAGTATATTGAAGATAAAAGTTAATTATTAATCTAATAAAAATCAGTTATACATCTTTGACATAAACATATAGTCTGCACATATACAGATTCTACACCTCTGCATAGGTATATCCCCACACAAAAAACACTTAGTAAATAAAATTTTCAGTAAATAAAAAACATCTTCAAGACATACATATAGTCCGCACACATATAGCTTCCACACCTCCACACATGCATATCCCCGCACAATGAACACTTAGAGTATTAGTTATCAATGTTATCAATAATAGAATATTGTTATGCATATGCATATGCTTAACAAAATGCTTTTTACTTATATTAAAATAAAAGTTAATTATTAATTTAATAAAATTTAATTATACATCTTTAGCACAAACATATAGTCCGCACAGATATAGCTTATGTAGCTTCGCACATGTATATCCCCGCACAACGAACACTTAGTAAATAAAAACATCTTCAACATAGACATATAGTCCGCACACATATATCTTTCACACCTCCACACAAGTAAATCCCCGCACAACAAACACTTAGTGTAATAGTTATCAATGTTATTAATAATAGAATATCGTTATGAATATGCATATGCTTAACAAAATTATTTTTACTTATATTGAAAATAAAACTTAATTATTAATTGTCCAAATGGGTTGGATCCAATAGTGGAAAGCGAGAAGTTTTTTACCCTTGGGAAAGGTTCAATTCCCATGAGGGATTTACCTGGAGCCATGGGGGCACCTTGAGGTAGTGGCTGAATGTGTGGTTTCACACAAATATACTATATTAAATGGTATCGTGACTTGTGCACACATAAGTGGATGAAATCCCACCCTCGTGTCCTTCAAATTTAATGATATATATGAGCTGGACTAGAGGAGATGAAGGCGCTCTATGGAAACCCTAGCTGTGGTCAGTTTCAGTTTTCTTTTCTATCAAATTTTTTCTTAGATCTTCAATTTTCCCTAGGCTCTAGGGGTGGTGGAATTTTTTTTGCATGGTATCTAGTGGATGGTGCAACCATTTTCTTTTCCTCTCTATGCAATTCTCTCTCTAGCTCTGGTGGTCAGGGATCATGGACGATTTGGTCAATTATGAGTATGATCAGCTGGATGTACAACTCATTTGGAATTTTCCAGCTGGATTTCTCTCTGACAATGGCTTGTATTTTTAGTCGCCTCTTATCAGAGGATTGAGGGAAGCCATCTCACCAGGCCCAGCTCGTAAGTCTCTCCTGGGTCCACAACTATTTGATTTGGGTGGAGATCTAGGTTCTTTAGATGTTGACCCTATGCTTTGTGGGGGTTTTCCCCCAAATACTTCGGAGGTTCCCTCAGATTCTTGGAGCTTTGTTCCTTCTCCTGTCACCCAGGATCATTTCCATGTTTTTTATCTAGGGTACGATGTGAACCAGTCTATTCATGCTTTGGGTCACTTTCCTTACCCTCATTATCTAGAAAATCTTGGGGCTTTTCTGTCTCTTCCTAGCCTGGTAAGTCGCTTACCTGGTCATTTCCCACTTTTTTTTTCCCCTCCCCTTCAGAGCTGGGTCTTCCCTCCTCTTTGGACTTGTATGATTTTTTGGCCCTTCCTTCTTCCCCGCTTTTCCTCTCTTCCTCTCCAATCCAAAAGGTTTCACCCTAGTCGTTTTGAGTCGGAGTGTTTTTATGGAGAACCCTCGGCCCTTAAGCGAAAGAAAGAATGACCAAGCATTTCTTTGGTTCCTTAGCCACACTCTTTAGCGCTTAGAGATGACGTCATGATTCCATAGGTCCTTGATATTTTAGAGAAGGCAGTTGTGGGTCATGAAAATTATCGACATATTAGCCTAGAGCTTTTAACAGATTGGGTCTCCTTATCGTGGAAGGACTTGGGGATTAAATTACCGCCTATTCATACTCTAACAAAAGGATGGTTTATGTTCACATTTCAATCATCCTTAGATGCGAGAAGGATCCTAGGTGAACCTTGGTTTCTAGATTCAAATCCAGTTCTTCTGAAAAGGTGGACCCCTTTCTTTGATGCAAATCATGAGTGGATCGACAAACTAACAATTTGGGTGAGGCTACTAGGTTTTCTGCTAGAATGTTGGATATGGAAATGTTTTGAGAAAATTGGAAATACCCTTGGTACCTTCATGAATGCGGATATGTACTTTTCTTCATCCATAAAAATGTTGGTGGCTCGGATCTTAGATTCCCTAAATATCAGAAAGGTTCTCTTAGATACACTAGATCTCACTTGTTATGGTTTAGTATTCAGAAAACCTCTCGATTATGAGGGCATTCCTTTCAAATTCCATAGATTTCATAAGCATGGGCATAGGGCTACAGATTTCTCTCTTCCATTGAAACATAGATCCTCTCAAGGGAAACGTTCATGGAAAAGGTCCTCCCTTTATTTCTCTCTAGTCAGGGTGTGGTGTCGCCTCCACTTCAGTCGCAGGTCATGTTTTGGCATTGGATAGAGGTGTCTACAAAAAATTATGTGAAATTTTCCCACCAAGGGAAAAGGGACACCACTTCTTTTGTGTCAAAGGACGAGGGAAAGCGACAAGTGCAGGAATTGCTCCTTCAAATCTTGAGCTCCATCTCAAAAAGGGTGTAGATGCTCATTTGGGTATGTCCTCACTCTCTCCTTTCTATGTAAATTTTAGCTTTTTACAGTATTTCTCCCATAATTTTGTGGATTTAAATAAGTTAACAAAATTCCCCTCCCTCCTCTATGCTTTGGAAAACCCCATGCCTTTTTTCCCAAACCATCCTCTTTCTAGTCTTTCTTTTTCCCAGTTTCTATCTCCCCCTCAACTTCTGCCTCTTTCCCAAAGTAATGACTCCTCTTTTCTTTCAGATGAAGAATCCATTTTCTACAACTTGAGGTTCCATTCGGTTCCCTATTTAAGTCATCCGAACCCTCCTCCATCGTGTCTGGGGATAAACCCCTCACTGGGTTCTACTCAAAAAGGGAGGGGAAGAAAATATTTCTTATCAAAATATCAATCACGAGCAGCGATTGATGTGGTAGTTGGTCGAAAACTCTCTATCACTAGGGAACTTAGAGAAATTCCACCCCTAAAAGGGGTTCCCAAATGAAATTGACCTCCTTAAACTGTTGGGGGTTGATGAGCCCCTCAAAGTGTCTCTCCCTCCAAAGGTTGTTCGATCTTTCACAGTCTGATGTTGTTTTATTACAAGAAACCCTTGGAGAAGATGTGATGGTCATTTAGGTGTTGGAAATAATTCTAAAAGGTTGGTCTTTATTTGGTGTATATGCTTTTGGATGCTTGGGAGGCCTGGTAATGGAATGAAACCCAAAAACTATCAAGCTTAAAACCTCTTTGGGTTTCACTGCGGGACAAGGAATGGATATCTTCATTGAAGAGTTGGGGAGATATTTTACAGTCATAAACATTTATGGGCCTACTCAAGATCATCCCTAGTTCTAGAACGCCCTCGTAGCAAAATCCTTTATGAAAGATTCCTTTCTTATCTTGGGTGGAGATCTAAATTTTTCAATAGGAGAGGTTGAATCTTGGGGTCGAAGGTCCCATGAGGATTCTCTTTCTGATTTCATTGTGCATAATCTAGATGAAGCATGGTTAATTTATATTGCACCTATTAGGCTCAGCCATTCTTGGAGAAATAAGAGAATGGGAGAAGATCATATTTCCAAGAGACTGGATCATTTTTTGATCTGTAGCTTGCTGGTGGAAGAACCTTTCCTCTTCAGACAATGGATTGGGTTAGGAGGGGAATATGATCATTATCCATTTTTTCTAGAAATAACAGGAGGTTCTAGAAAATTGGAAATCCCTTTCAAATTTAATTATGCTTGGCTAAAATAAGAGAGTTTCCTAAAGCTAGTAAAGGAAGTTTGGATTCCCATTAAGCAATCAAAGAGGGGAACTGTTCATTTTGCTAGGAATTTAAAAGAACTAAAAAAAACTACAAAAGCCTGGGCCAAAAGAAAAAAATCATCAACTAGAACATGACATAATCCACACAAAAGCTTCTCTTCAATCTCTTTATGACTCTAAAAAAGGGGTTTTTTCCAATCCATCACAAAAAGAGACACTTTTATCCTTGGAGAAGAATAGAAGAGAGCTTCTACAAGTTAGAGAAGAAGAATGGAGACAAAACATAGAGCACTTTGGTTTCACAATGGTGATAAGAATACAAAATTATTCCAAGCCTATGCGCAAGGCAGGATATTGACAAACACTATCTAGGGAATCAAATATCACTCTAACATATGTTTATACTCTTTTGAAGATATGTCTAGGCTAGGATCAAACCACTTCAAATCATTGTACTGAGCATATAGAAGAGTATCCATTGATGTTTTTTTACAGATGACACTATCGTTCCCTCAGTTTTTTGAAGAGGAGGAAAATGAAGAACTTATGGTAGAGGTAATTGAAGCAAAATTAAAAGAAGTTCTACATAGTTTCCAAAAAGATAAAAGTCTGGGTCCAGATGGCTGGTCTATGGATTTCTTTGTAGGTCCTTATGATCTCATAATCCCGGATCTCCTAAAAGTTATAGAAGAATAAAGAGTCAATGGGTTTATCCATCCCCCTTTTAATGCCATATTTAAAGCATTAATCCCAAAACAAGATTCCCCTGACAGCTTGGATGAATATAGACCCATTTCACTGTGAAATTGTATATATAAAATAATTACAAAAATCATATGCAGTAGAATAAAAGGCATCATCTCTAAATAAATCTCCCAAGAACAATTTGGTTTTTTGGAAGGAAGACAGATCCATGAAGCAATTAGTGTATCCCAAGAAGCCTTGCAAAGCATTAAGACACAGAAGGAAAAAGGGGTAGTGCTAAAGATTGATCTCAAGGCATACGACTGTTTCAGTTGGCTTTTCCTGAGAATTATTCTCACTCATTTGGGTTTTGGTCTTCATTTTATAAATTGGGTCTTGAGTTGAATCTCCTCAGTCTCCTTTGCAATTCTCACAAATGGAGTATCCTCACCTTTCTTCCAAGGTGAGAGAGGACTTCGGTAGGGATGCCCCTTATCCCCACTTGTTTTCCTACTGGTGGTAGAGGGCCTAAGCATGGCTCTCTCAAAAGAAAAAAATAGCAGAAACTTCATTAGTATTCCTCTTACCCAACTTCTTTCCCTCACTCACTTGTTGTTTGTTGATGATGTACTAATTTTCTATAGTGGTTTAAGGGGAGATGCAGAAAATTTGAGCTCCATTCTAGATATTTTTAGCAAGGCTACTGGCAAGTTGATAAACAACTCAAAATCCACCCTCTCTACTCATATAATGGAACCATAATAATTTATTTTTTACAAAGGATTTTTTCCTTTTGTGGAAAACCCTGTTGATGAATGTTTAAAGTACCAGGGATTTCATCTAAAACCAAATTTATACACCAAAGAGGACTGGAACTGGTTATCAACAAAGCTAGAAAAAATAATAAAATCATGGAGCTTCAGGTGGTTATCTAGATCAGGTAGGTTGATCCTGGTAAAATCAGTCCTAGATGTTATTCCAGTCTATTGGATATCTATGGCCTAGATCCCAAAAGGTACTCTGGAAAAAATAATGAAATTATGTTTCAAATTTCTTTGGGGCAGACAAAAGATGTGTTAAGCCCTAATATTGGCTCATTACCCCTTAATTGGGGCATATTATATTAGTAATGTTATTTTATTTATGTCAGATTTAGGCCATTAGTTGTAATTATACCTCCTAGTCTCCTATATATACCAAGGAGACATTTTCATTTTGAATCATCTTGTACTTGAACATTTAAGTGGGGTAAAAGGAGGTTTCCCCCTCGAAGAGGCTTATTATCTGAAATTATCTCTTTTTCAAGGCATTGAGTACTTTTTCTAAGGTTTTTCTATGCTTTATTGATATTTGGTTCTTAACATATGGTTTCAGAGCTCAAGGTCTTGGGGTTTTGCTGCTACATCTGAGACACCGTGGAATTTTTGCTATAAATTTTTTTCTGCAATGTTTCAGAAGGAACGACTTGGATGATATTTATTATATGGATCAAGGTATGTTGGGTTCAAAATTCAGCTCCTGAGGCCTTATACTTTCGGAGATACAACATGTACAAGATAGGGTTCTGGAATCATCCTGAAATGAGTCATTGTGTAATTTTTGCCATAAAAAAATTTCTATAACATTTCAGACCCTGAACTCTAGAGGCCATTTAAAAGTAAGGTATTTGTGGTAAAAATTTCAGATTCTGGGTCATGCTAAATTTGTAGATACACCTTGTGTAAGATAGGGTATCTGACTAGTCCTATTGACTAGTCTCAAGAAGGTATTCCAGGTAAAACAATCATAACTTCTTGCTAGAGTATCCAAATTAAGTGGGACTAGTTTCATTGGATCATGGACAGTCTGTAGTATTTTGGATGTGAGTTTCAAAATTTGATATCAATTATTTTGTGCGGGGCATGCTATACAAGTGAGATCTCCTGGAAAGGCCAAAAATCGTCAAGTTGTGAGGAAGTTACCGTAAATTCCACTTGGAACATCCAATTTTGATCAGACCTATGGCATTGCAGAGAAGAAATATCAGAGAACTGCCTAAAATATTTTTTCATACCCAGAAGGGCCGAAACTTGGGAGATAGAACAAAATAAATATTGTCTAGCTGAACAGCCTCAAAATCAATATTCAAAAGTGATACTTGGCCAACATGCCACCAAAAAAGGGACCTTATACACCAAATAAGCCTCCATAAAATCCTAATTGGACTCTTAAGGAAGGTGAAGAAATGCGTAGGGACATAAATGAACTACAAAAGAAGATGGATTCAATGGAAGCTAAGTTGATGGATTCAATAGAAGCTAAGTTGGATACTAAGATGGATGGCTTAAAAGGGGACATCATGGAAGTATTGAAAAATTTCGTAATAGAGAAGACACCCGAAAGTGAAAATGCATCCCATGAAATTCATGATGAGGACACAAGGAAGGTGAATAAAGAATGGAGAAACTCCAACTTTGGTTTGAAAACCAACCACGTTCCTAAGATTGATATGAGGAAGTTTGATGGCAAGGACCCAATCACATGGATACTTCAGATGGAGCAATTCTTTGATCTCCATAATGTGCCACATACACAAAAGGTACGAATTGCTTCTTTATATTTAGAACCTAATCAATTTGTTTGGTATCGATGGCTTTGTTCTCACAAATCACTCGTCACTTGGAAAATTTTCATGGAAGAAATGATAGCACACTATGAGGATACAAGGAGCAATACCTTCTTTAGCCAATTGATAAATCTCAAGCAAAAGGGTTCAGTTACCAAGCACATTGAGAACTTCCAAAGATTGAATATAAAGGTAACCGATATTCCAGATGAGCACTTGATTGATGTATTCATA
>JASDQU010013780.1:65993-113040 GCA_032191745.1 Picea mariana | reverse complement strand
ACATTAAAGAATCTTAGAGGATTTTTGGGTTTGACAGGTTACTACCGCAAGTTTGTTCGGAACTATGGAAGAATAACAACACCTTTAATGACACTAACTAAGAAGGATGCATTTTCATGGACTCCAGAGGCAACTACAACTTTTGAACAACTTAAAGAGGTGATGTGTAAAGCTCATGTCTTGACCACTCCAGACTTCACAAAAACCTTTATTGTGGAATGTGATGCCTCAGGAAATGGAATTGGTGTTGTCCTAATGCAAGAAGGAAGGCCCTTGGCTTTTGAAAGTCGACCACTCAAGGGAAGGGACTTACACAAACCCATTTATGAGAAGGAAATGATGGCAATACTACATGCATTGAAGAAATGGTGTCCTTACCTAATAGGTAGGCACTTCAAGGTCAAAATAGATCATGATAGTCTTAAATACTTCTTGGAACAAAGACTATCTTTAGAAGAACAACAAAAATGGGTAACCAAGATATTGGGTTATGATTTTGAAATCGTCTATAAAAAAGGGAAGCAAAATGTTGTGGCAGATGCACTCTCAAGAAAGGATGAAGATGTTGAGGCCTTTCTTTTTCTATCTCTATCATCCAACCCGGTTGGATAATAGAAGCAAGAGATGAATGGAAAAATGACGAAAAAGTGTGGACTCTCATTCAAAGGTTGCAGCAGGATTCTAGTGCATCAGATACATTTACATGGAAAAATGATTCACTATGGTACAAAGATCTCTTATATTTATGTAAGAATTCCCAACTCAAACAAAAGGTACTATTGGAATTGCACACCTCTCCAGTAAGAGGGCACTCAGGATTTTTGAAAACCTACCATAGAGTCAAGAAGGATTTTTTTTGGGATGGCCTTAAAACTAATGTTCAAATGTTTGTGGCAGAATGTGTGGTTTGCCAACAAAACAAGGTGGAAACAATTAAGACCTCAGGTGTTTTACAACCATTATCCATCCCAAGTCAGTGCTGGGAGGAGGTTTCCATGGATTTCATCACAGGGTTACCAAAGTCTAAAGTAAAGAGTGTCATCATGGTGATTTTTGATAGACTGACCAAGTATGCACACTTTTGTGCACTCTCTCATCCCTTCAAAGCTAGTATAGTTGCCACTGCATTCATGGAGACAATTCAAAAGCTACATGGCAGCCCAAAGATTATTGTAAGTGACAGAGATCCCATCTTCACTGGACATTTTTGGACAAAATTATTTTCTTGTTTGGGTACTCAATTGGCTCATAGCTCATCCTATCATCCTCAATTTGATGGACAAACCGAGATAGTGAAGAAGTGTTTGGAAGGCTACCTTCGTTGCTTTGTCTCTGATAAACAAACACAATGGCTCAAATGGTTACCCTTGGCAGAATGGTGGTATAACACTTCCTTTCATACTGCAACAAAAATGACACCATTTATGGCACTTTACGTATACCACCCTCCTTCCATCACTTCTTCTCTAAAAGAAAAATCTAAGGTTCAAGTAGTGGAAGATCACATCGAAAATCAACAACAGATTCTCCAAATCTTAAAGGACAACCTGACCATGGCACAAAATCGCATGAAACAACAAGCAGATCAACATCGTAGTGAAAGAAGTTTTGAAGTAGGGGATTGGGTGTTTTTAAGACTACAACCATACAAATAGATGTCCCTCAAGCAAGCCAAGAAGGAGAATAAATTATCACCAAAGTACGATGAACCTTATAAGGTGTTGCAAAAGATTGGTACTATGGCATACAAATTGGAGCTGACTGCATCTTCATGAGTACACCCAGTTTTCCATGTTTCATGCTTAAAGAAGGTTATAGGTGACAAGATCCCAGTTCAAACTATATTGCTAGAACTTGATGAGCAAGGAAAAATCATATTGGAGCCTGAAGCCATCACTGACACAAGAATTCGCCAGCTGAGGAATAGATCCATTTCTGAGTATCTCATTAAATGGAGGAAACTACTAGCTGAAGATTCCACTTGGGAAGATGAGTCTTTTATACAGAAGCATCCAGAGTTACTCAAGCGTTGCAGACAACACTTTCCTCAAGGGGAGGGGCATGTTAAGCCCTAATATTGGCTCATTACCCCTTAATTGGGGCATATTATATTAGCAATGTTATTTTATTTATGTTGGCTTTAGGCCATTAGTTGTAATTATACCTCCTAGTCTCCTATATATACCAAGAAGACATTTTCATTTTGAATCATCTTGTACTTGAAAATTTAAGTGGGGTAAAAGGAGGTTGCCCCCTCGAAGAGGCTTATTATCTGAAATTATCTCTTTTTCAAGGCGTTGAGTACTTTTTCTAAGGTTTGTCTATGTTATATTGATATTTGGTTCTTAACAAGATGTTACGAGGAAAATCTCTCTATGGCTAGGGGTAAATCACAACAGATGAAAATGAATGCAAAAATCAACTCTAATCTCAAGTATGCTATATAAACAAATATTCTAACAAGACAAGATAAGAGTCCTACCTCATCCAAACGTTCAATGAAGTCTACTATTCAGCACTTGACCCAAAGAAATATACCTGCAACTACTCCTCAACAACCAAGAAACCCAAGCATATGGTGATAATATATAATGTTATCACATTTGATAGCATAATCCATCAACATTCATAACAAATACACCCATGTAATATTAATTCAAATATTTGCGAGATATTAATTGGACGAGAAAATAGTATTTCTATTAAAGATATAATCAACAAAAGTTAATGAATTACAAACTTTTGTGTTGGCACGGTTCGGAACCGAGAAACTAAGTTCCTTCCAGCTGGGCCTCCACCAAAGGCAAGCTCATATAAGAGAGACAATGAATTTCTAAATCAACAAGGGAAGATCTTGGGGGCTGGACAATGTGTTTAGACTTAAAGGACAAAGGGATGTAGATTCAATGTGATGCGAATAATTTCTCCAGAGTAACTTTGCTCTCAAAGTTGAATTCTTTCTCGTCTTTTCCATAGCTTATATTTGGCCCATTTATAGCCTTCAAGTGGAACTGAAGGGCCGATTCAGAACATTTCTAGTATATGGATGGCCAAGGATCATTGATCTCGTGACGTGACATGGAAACCCGACACTATTTTTTAATTTTGGGAACATTTCCTGATGTACGCGGGTTGTAGTGGTGAAACCTGTGTATACGCATGTTGTAATATAGGCATGGCATGTATATGTGGAAAAATCATGTTTTTAGCTCTAGGATTTGCAGAAATGGATTTCAAGTCTACATAGGGAAATGGAAACAGGCCTTTTGTGCAAGATTGCATGGGGTGAGGAAAATCTTTCTATAATAGAAGGAGAGTTTTGTGATGCCATGTATGAAATGGGATTCTCTAGTACTGCCAAAGCTATTGGGGGGATGGGGATTAAAAAATATACAAAACTTCTCTATTTCTCTTTCTGATAAGACTAGGTGGAGACTAATATCCTCCAACAATTTATGGTCAAAGGTAGTAATTCAAAAATGTATATGTCCAGATTCAGTCGTGGATTGGATAAGGAGGTCGAAAAAAATCCACCAAAATGGTTCCATCATGTGAAAATATCTGGTAAAATAATTTTATGTTATCAGTCAAGGGTTGGCCTAGAAGGTGGGAAAAATAAAATCTCTCAGACTTGGTAGGCATCCTTGGGCGAGCAACAATGGTCATCACATACTCCCCCAGAACCTAATTGACAGACTGCATGAGAGAGGTTTTTTCCACCTGAACCAGATTGCAGATGAGCAACAAAATTCAATTTGGAGTCAGGGATGGAAAGATGCTCATGCTCTGAATTTGGAAGATCATTTTTTCATTTCCTTGGAATGATTACATCCGGGCTCTCAAGATAAGCCATATCAGAATCAAATATCAAGAAGATGAACTACTCTGGAAACTCAGTCCTTTCGGGGTATACTCTCCAAAAGAGTTTTATTCATTCCTGATGACCAATCTCCTTCGACAAGCCCCCATCTGGTGGTGGAAGGGGATATGGAAATCCAAATGTCCTCTTAAGGAAATATTTTTCATGTGGTGCCTCTGAAGTAAAAATTTCCATACATGGGATAGGATGAAATTCAGGGGCTTGGAAGGGTCGAGATGGTGCTCTCTTTGCAAGGGGGATGAGGAAGCATCTTCACATATGTTTTTGGGTTTCCTTTTTTCAATTCAAACTTGGAGAGTTGTTTCATCTATTTTGGGTCAGACATGCTCCTAGCATGGGCCCTCTATCAAACAGTCCTGGAAGTATTGGTTACATGACCATAGAAATAAAAATATAAAGAAATTCCCCTCCTCATTCATTGGGGAAATTGGCTTGTTATAAATGTTGCTATGTTCAAGTAAAAGGCCTCATTTCCTGATATAATTGCAGCCAAAATCCTAGCTATCCTTACACATTTTCCAAAAGAGAAATATCTCCCAACCCACAGGTAGGTAGTGGAGGAACATATAAATATCACAAGACCTTGATATTTTTTTGATGGTGCATCCCAAGACAACAGAGACCATTCTGGGGGAGGGGGAGTCCTTCATCTCTCTTCATCACATTTCTATAAGATAAAGTGGGGTTTGGGCCAGGGAACAAATAATTTTGTAGAACTTATGGCCTTAAAGCTCTTGCTCACCTTTTCTAGGGAAAATGGGATCTTAAAGCTTTAGATTTTTGGAGATTCAATGGTGGTCATCAACTGGTTGAGGAAAACAAAAATGTGCCATAACATAATTCTTATTTCTATCCTTGAAGAAGTCTTTTTAATTACAAATATATTTACAAACCTGTCATTCAATCATGTCTACAAGAAAAGGAACCTCACAACAAACTCCTTATCTAAAGAGGGAACTATTATGGCTCATGAGAAGTGGCACATCATAGATTTATTGGATGGGTAGAGCTATGAACATTATCACATACCATTTATAGAACAAATGGATCAGCCAGGATTCAATGACTAAAGTTGTTTTCTCTTTTTTGTATATAGTTCGAAGACAACAAAAAGGAAAGGTTACAAACTATCATCATTTTTGGGAAGGGTCATCATGAGACATCTTCATATTTATGCATACCATTTATTTTTATATGGTGCATATTTTTATGTTCTCCAAGATATTAGTCCTAGACTTTTTTGTTTAGAAAAGCTAGTAAGTGGCATTTGTTTTGTGAACTGTATATTTTTTTACTTCAGTTACCATTTTTGGTAGCAGTGAGACTTTTGGGACTAAATGCATGCCTTTACATGCATTCTTCAGAATGTAAATTTCATACTATTTTATAAAATTTACAGTTTTTTCCTTTTGGAAAAATGTTAATTATTAATTTAATAAAATTTAATTATACATCTTCAACACATACATATAGTTTGCATAGATATAGATTCCACACCTCTGCACATGTATATCCCCACACAACAAACAATTAGTAAATCAAATGCATCTTCAACAGAGACATAGAGTCCGCACACATATAACTTCCGCACCTCCGCACAGGTATATCCCCGCATAGACTAAAATTTATAACATAGTATTTGATAACGATGTCTATTAGTTGGTGTAAAAACGATTCTTAATTTTTTTTAATATAGTCCTATACAAACAATTAAAAGATTAATAATTAATTGTTAATTTAATAAAATTTAATTATACATCTTAAGGACAATGAACACTTAGTAAATAAAATGCACCCAAATACACTTGTTCCATACTCGTACATTGAAATTTTGAGACTTGTACATGCACTGGTTCCAAATATCCGCTATAGCTACATAATTAAGTTGCTTATTAAATTCTCATATATGCATCAGTTCCTCATCCGTACATGTACTTATCCAACCATGCGCTAAATGTGAAGAATTAAATCACCTATTAAATTCCTGTCGTCGGCCTGAATATAATATGTTGTTTTGAAGGACCTATCAGAAGCTAAGAAAAAAATTTGATTGCTTGCACCAAAGTTAAACTATGGAAAAAATCACTAAATTTTTCGTCAACGTAAAAACAAAATTGTGGTCAATGCAAAACCAATTTTTATAGTCCAAGGATTGCAAGAGGGACTAATAAGTGAAATGTTAAATGGGGAGGTTAGCATGTGTGGGAAAAAATGTAAAGCGTTTGGCGATTAGGATCGAAAAGATCCAATGCAAAGTATCCACACTTTAGAATTGAAGAAAGAAAGGCATATCCCCTGCACGTCTACACAAACATATCCGCCGCACAATCATGAATTAGTCTAATTTGAAGTCTTGTGCAGATAATTGATATCACTCATCCTTCCGCACTCCTACACTTCACAACTCCGAACTTTTAATAGTTCACAAAATGATTTTATGCATATGATTAACTAAAAAAATATTGTTAAACATATATATCTACTGCAAAGATATTTGTTGGGAACAAAGACATCGTCTTGACAGATATATCTTCTGCACATCCACATAGGCATATCCTCCGCATAGGAAAAATCTAGTATAATTTGAACCTTCATGTGGATAATTCATAACAATCATCCTCTTACACTCCCACACTTCGCAAATCTGCACCTCCAATATTTCCATCGCATAGATTCTGACCAATGATGTAATTTTCTTGAAAACTGACTCATTTATGGAAATTTCATTTTTAAACATTTTGAAGTCTTTGCAATGAAAACATTTTGCGATTTTTTTTGTAAAAAATAGGAAAAAAGATAAATTATTCAATGTCGTAGAAAAATTTGTAAATAAGTGAAGTGTTCAATAATTTTGTATATATCTTCAACATAGATATATCTTCGACACACACATATCATCTGCACAACCATATCTTCTGGGTGTCTGCACAGGCATATGCACTGCACAACCAACATAATCTAATTTGAACCCTTGTGTCAATGATTCATATCGCCCATCCTCCCGCTTTCTCGCACTTTGCAACTCCATAATTCCAATAGTTCAATAACACTAATTATGACCAGTGATGTAATTTTCATGATAAATGTCTAATTTATGGCAATCTCATTTTCTACATTTCCAGGACTAACTCTCGATACTTGTATTTATTTTAAGTGACAATGTTTATTATAAAAAATAGGTATATAAAGTAAAAAAAAATGTTTTTGTGCATATGTTTAACTTTTTTTTTTTTCTTTTTTTTTTTTTTATGTCTGGCGGAATCAACAACTAGTTGGGCACGTGGCTGTGTTATCTAATTGCTACCACTATAACCTCCAAGTGTGCCCACGATGCCCCTTACGCGACACACATTGTAAGTCAGGGGGAATTGAACTCAAAACCTCATGAAACTTCATTTTCACGGCACTTGCCAATTGAGCTGCTCCCCCGGGGACGTGCATATGTTTAACTTAAAAAATGTTGTTGAATTGAATTTATTTAAAGTAACAATGCTTATTATAAAAAACAACTAAAAACATATGGCATAGAACTTAGTAAAAGGAAGTATTTAGAGGTAAAGATGCAAAGGAAACAATGTAACATGTATCGAAGTGGAGTTGCAGAGGGAACAATGAAAAGTGTGTGGATGTTATGATGTACAAAAAGCAATGTCAAGTGTGCACATCTAAGGTTTTGTAGAAAACAAATAGGGTAGACTTCCCCAGACAATAGAGGTTCATTGTGCACGATGTTGAAATTGATAATAGGATATCAAAAACTGGTTATTGGTACACCTTCTTCTTTAACCAAAGCTCAAAGAATACCATTTGCATATAACTAAAGATATGGACAGTACAAAAACATAACAACTTTGAAACTTCAAAATTAAAACAATTAAATCCAGAATGATAAATTTTGATTATGGTCATAATTAAAACAAAACTTGACAATGAAGCAACTTGGTTAAGTAAACATAGACAAGGAAAGAAAAGCCCGAGAAAGGACATGACACTATGTTATTCAATTTTTACAATATGGTACAAAATTTTCTAATTATTCCATTTAGGCCAAAATATCATTTCGTGGAATGAAAGTCAATTGCTACGTATGGACAAAACATGATATTTCATTGGAAAATGATAAATACTTTGAACTTAAAACAATCAAATCCAGAACCATAAATTCTGATCATATTCAGAATTAAAACAATACCTAACAATGGAGGACGTTAGTTAACACAGGTAAGGAAAGAAAGGTCTGAGAAAGGACCATACATTATTTTATTAATTTTTTATAATATGTTCATACCAAATTTACTAATCATAGAATAGAGGTTAAAACATCAATCGGCGGAATCAAATTTAATGGATACATATGCATAGAAAAATGTATTTCACTGAAAAATGATAGAGAGTGAACACATGGTTGAAAATTCTGTCTTAAAGTAAAATTATAGAAAATCATCAACTATGTATGCCAAAACAGTGCCTTGGCAAGGTCAAAAAATATATAATTGTCTTTTGAATAATATTTGTAAATGCCAAAATAGTTCTTGGGAAAGTTCAAAAAATATAAGATTATCTTTTAAATAAGGTTTGTAAAAAGTGCAGGTGTTTGTCCAATAGGACTATGATTGGGGCTCTTGCGAACCATAAAATAGAAGAAATACATGGAACAAAGAAAGAAATATAGTTAGAAATGGGATTTAGGTTTTGAAAAAACAAAGAACAAGCAATTTTGGGGCATTACCAAGTGATGAAAGAAAAGAAGAGCAAAAGCAGATGCAATGCTTTCCTGACTACTTACCAAGAAGGAAGTGTTTTGTTGTTCTGGTTTGTCTATTGTAGGTATGCATCTAAATTTATAGGAGTTGTTTATTAGGAATATTGTTGAATTGTCTTTGGTTCTTGTTTTGTGTTGAAAATATGTTCCAAGGCCTTATTGACCTAATCATCAATATAGCCTTTGATTGGCCCGATTATAATTTCTTGCTTAACTCGAAGAGAAAAAATATGCTCCTCCACTTCTTTGCATTCGAGCTGGACTTGGTCGATGACTAAGAAGCGGTCTTCATTGTTATTGAAAAATGAAAAAAGACATTGTTTCAATTCCTCATAAGAAAATTCCTCGAGACTTTTGAAGCCATTAGCCAATGAGGTTTTCATTGTGTCTAACTCACTATCAAACTCTTCTTTGGTGATTATGGTTGAGTTCTTGAAAAAATATGGGCCTTGCAGTTCCTTAACAACAACAATTGATTTTAAAGTGGCATCTCCTATTCTTCCATTGATATTTTTGCAAGCAACCATTGCACCTTGCAACACATTTATTCATGCTTCCAAGCTGCCTTTATTTTCTTTATTCTTTCATCTAAGGGAATCCATTTCTAGTTTCCTTGATATTCAATTATACTAGTGACTCATGTGAGAAAAGAACTTACCTTGTTTTAATAATAAGCTTGATCCTGCTTCAAACATTTTCGCAAATGCTTAGTAAAATTTGTAATCGTTTTTAAAATATTACGTAGACTAATACTAACCTATCACGCATGTCTGATTATGTCCAGTCTTCTATTAATGTTTTTGACAAAAACATAGCCTGTGACTTCATTTAACAATTGAAGCACTTTGTAATTGGCTTTGAGGTTTTGGAAGTACTTGGAAGAGCCTACTCTGCTAGCAGTATGGCCAAATGGATCTCCTATGCAACGATGTAGTTTCATGAGGGAATATGGTCCAACTCCTGAGACATCCATTTCATCACTTGATATGTGAACCACCTTTATGTTTTTTATACTGACCTTCTCTATATGTAGTTTCCTCTCATGCTTATTGTATTGATTATTGTTTAGCATCAAGTAGTGTTGCTCAATCAACATTGATTATTCTCTTGTGAGCTCCTATGAAAGATTCTTGCTTTCTATAATTCTTTTGGCTACTCAATCAAGTAGCTTTGTATTGTCGATCTGCATATCATCAACATCTCCTGGAATTCTTGGGCTTCCTGAATCTTAGAAATTGTCTATGTTTGGGGTTTGTTTCCTTTTTTGATATGAGACTACATGTGCATGTTCAAGATTGATATGGAAAGGTTGATCTCCTCCATCACCTCCAACACACGTGTAATTACTCTCTTCTTTGTTTTTATTCCATTGTTGTGTTATTTTTCTAGAGGAGGAGCTCTTACATGTCTGGGGATTGGAGGAAGACTTGACATTGGTACCATTTTCCCCCCTTTGTATTGCTTTGCTTTATTTTTTCGTATTTGAGTTTTTTTTTGGTCAAAAATTCCTCATTGCATCTAATGATGTCCTTTTTTGCGTAGGGATTGTCACCAATATCCTCGTAAAATATTGTGAACATATTACTGTACCTTATGGATTTCAAGTATTGCGAAAACTGAACCTGGGGGTCAAAATCGCTTATAGGTTTTGCTTCTTTTAGATCAAATGCATTAAGTGTTTTTTATACTTCTTTCATATGGGCCAAATTCCTAACCCTTGTGTCCCCAACTCGAAAAAGAAATGTAATGAACTGTCTCTTTCTTTTCTTGTCAAATGTAATGCACTAGATTCTATATTGCTAGCAAACTTTCATGACAAAATATCTATCTCAAAAAAACATAGGGAGTAGAAGGGGATTTTCTTGGAAACCATACAACCAGATGTATGTATATTTTTCATCTTGAATGAAAATTCCCTTTCTGTTTCTAAATTCCTCAGCTTGTAGAGTTATTCTCCTGGGATATGCCCCAACCAACATGTGTCTGAATTGTCTAAAAAAATCATCTTAAAAAATGTAAAAAATGAATCATGCTTTATGTTTAGATAACACAGAGTGCCATAATTGGACTGGTTCGTTCTATGTATTTACATTCGATTTAACAAGAGAGTATCAAATACATTGAAATAGAGAATTGTGAACACTAGATATGCATCCATACAAAAACTCTGAGCACTTAAGTAATTTCTCAATTGAAAAAAAAAGTTCATATGATATCACTTGTTCCTAGTCAAACATGGCATCCCTCTAGAAGGTAAATTATAGTGCATACAATGCTGACCTGGGTATGTGTGAAGTCGAATGCTACCTAGATACATGCACAAACAACTATGAAAAGTCCTGGTATGGATCTTGTAGAAAATTTATATCAATTGTTGAAAGGTCAGTCAACATGTCTACAGACGGTAGTAGAAATTCTCTCAAAATATTGGCACCACATGTCTGAGACTCTAGAAATGTGTATGCTTCTGCAATATTTAGAGGTTTATTTACAGTAGGAAGAAAAACAATTTTGTTGAACACCTTAAGAATAAGCATCACTAGATTCTTTCCTTTTGTTGTGACCTTAATCATTCTTATCCTGGAATCGAACCTTCGAGCACACTAGGATACAAGTTCCTTGGAGTTGAAAACATCATCTACACAACCAACATTGACAAGCCTTGTGGTCTATAGTTTTTCTATTTTATTTTCTTCGAAGATCTTGTTCAAGAACCTTTTATATGATGTAGACCAATGGAAATTATTTTTCTCTTTGGAAAGTGAATTGAAAGTATCATCGCAAAAGGGTCGGGTTCTTCTTCTATTTTCCATACAACTATTTTTTAAATTGACCTAGCATAGGTGAAGGTTAGAATTAATAGATTACCAATGCCCATTTTCTTTAAAGCTAAAGACATGATGTGTATTTACTAGGATTTCCTTTCCACACACATGAACTATTTTTGGAATACACATAATCATAATTAGAAACCATTAAGTAGCTCATAGAAGAATGAGACATTTAATTTTCATTATTCATGATTGCCAAACTTTCTTCATGAGCTGGAGCAAATCAACTTGTCATAAAAGCTTAGGTTTTAGTGCAAATTACATGTGTTGTTAGAATCAGTCTTGTAAAAGTATTAGATGTGCAAAGGATGTGAATTTTGGATCATATGCATGTGCCATATGCGGAGATAAGATAGTAGAAAAATAATCAGCGCAAGATGGAAAATGGCTAAGTAAAGAGGCCTTTGATGATGATTTTGTTGGGATGTAGTTACATATTGAGTTAGTACATGGTGTGAATGGAAAATTTCTACAACTTCAATACCAGTAATCAATTTACAATCCTTGTCACTTGACACTTTCTACGAAATTAATGTCCATGTGATATTATTGAAGTTCAAGTTTGTCCAACGACCTTCTGTAGATTATATGTGCTATACATGTGTTTCTTTAAATGCACTTTGATATACACGAATGTTATGAATAGTACATTATGAAGGTTGAATTTCTTTAAAGACCAAGTGAATAGGGGATATTTACTGACATTTCCTTTTCACGCCTGACTTAGTTATTAGTACAGGAAATGATTAATACAAGGCATTAGACAACTCGTAGAAATATGCGACATTTACTTCGCATAGTTTCTTACTAACCTCCATTTGTTTCTCAAATTTGAGCAAATCTACGTGCCATAAATGACTTGGTTATCGTTCCTGAATAAATATTGTTGTTGGAAGATGTGGTATATATGTTATGCAGACAAAATTGGTGGTTTCTTTTCCTAACTGTTATACTTGTGTTTTTTTCAATGGAATTTTCTATGCATACTCATAGGCAATAGGAAAGATCGACATTCACTTTCCATTGGTCCTGAATAACCTTTGTTTCATGGAAAATCCAAACAAATAAACCTACAATAAATAACTCCCTTATAATGCAAATTAGAGGCATTGCGTGAAAGATGGACATGGAACGATTGCAAATGCAAAGTGTGTTGACCAAAAATATCTCACGTTTTTACATAGTTTAATTTTGTTGTGAGCGATCATTTTTTTCCTATCTTCTGAGTGGTCCTTCAAAACAAGATCTTATTATCGGGCTGGTGATGAAAATTTAATAAGCAATTTAATTATGCAGTTATAGCAGATGGTTGAGTGTATGTATGAGAATTTAATAAGCAATTGTAGCAGATGGTTGGGATAGGTGCATGCATGGGTATCAAAGTTCCGATGTACCGGTTCCATACGAGTGTATTTTAATTACTAAGTGTTCGCTGTGTTGAGGATGTATAATTAAATTTTATTAAATTAATAATTAACTTTTATTTTTAATATACATATATATGTAAAAATCATTTTGTTAACAATATGCATATGCATAACAATGTTTTATTATTGATAACATTGATAACTATTAGACTAAGTGTTCATTGTGTGGGGATATTCATGTGCAGAGGAGTGTAAGCTATATTTGTGCAGACTATATGTCTGTGTTGAAGATGTATAATTAACTTTTGTTAAATTAATAAATAATTATTAATCTTTCAATTATTTCTATATGACTATATTAAAAAAAATAAAAAATTATTTTTACGCCAACTAACATATATCATTATCAAATACTTTTTTATAAAGTTTAGTCATAATTTCTATCATTTACGCCCATTTCATTCACTTACAAAAATAACTACATTATTTTTTATGTATTTTATTTACTAAGTGTTTGTTGTGCAAGGATGTGTGTGCGGAGGTGTGGAAGCTATATAAGTGCATAATATATGTCTATGCTGAAGATGTATATTTAACTTTTATTAAATTAATAATTAACTTTTTTTAATCAATAATTAATTATTAATCTTTTAATTATTTGTATAAGACTATATTAAAATTATTTAAAAATATCTCCGGACTATATGTTTGCACTGAATGATGTATCTGTCCAGAAGATATATATGTTTAACAATATTTTTTAAGTTAATCATATGCATAAAAACATTTTTTCAATTTATATACTTATTTTCAATATACGTAAAAAGCATTTTGTTAAGCATAGCTTAGTGTTGATGTGCAGAAGATATAGGTAGGCATAATGCAAAGATATGGTCATAGTAAGGGGCTTTGCACAACCTAAAAAATGGCTAAGTAAAAAAGATTTTAACTAAGGAATTCTAAATAGATATTAGGTTCACAGAAGAATTTGACACAAGAATTGCATTTAGAATTGTGTATTTCAGTAATGGGTACATGAGCTATGATCACCAAAAAGCTTCCTTTCTTTCGAAAATCTCCAAATTAGATGCATTTTCACTTGAAATTGTCCACGTTTCACGTATGATTTTAAAATTCCCATATCTTTGTAGTGCACATATTCATATGTTCAACACTAGTATAATATGCACAGATGTCTCAAGCACTTGCAAGAGTCAAGTCTATTTTCAGCTTCTTTGCTGAGAATGTGCATATGCATGCCCACACACTTCTGCATTTCATACAACTATATCTTCAGCCCTCCCACATTTTGTAGATTGTATCCCCACAAAGAGGACATTTAATCTATTTTTGAAGAACTGTGTAGAGAAATCAAACAAGTCATTGCATTGCAATCTTGCACTCTCGCACTTCCACACTCCTAATACTTCAGATACTTGCAAAATGACATTTATTTGCAATCCATTGAAGTCAATGGAGGTTGCATTTTAATTGATCACATCTATATGTACATTTAGGATTTATTGTAATGCAGGCCAAGATAAGTTATTATATTTTCTCGTTGTTTTTAGTTCTATCTGACTAGTCATTGCATACAAGTTACTAGAGTCACACATAATAATATAAGTTATCTATTTTGAGATCCTGGGAGGGACATTGTGTTAATTTTTTTTCTTTGCAATGAGATGAAATAGATAGTCTGGAAAAACAATCAACTATGGCACTTATCTTATTACAAATTCAACGATTTACAATGCATTGGAACACAGTAGAAGAAAATGATTGGACAAAGCCCATGGGAAAAATAATTTAGAAAAAGTAATGTTGTGTTGAGAAAGAACCATGGAAAATGGTATTGAATACTTGTATACTTTTGTCAAATTTGCAATCATCAAATTCAAGCGACAAACTTGTGGACAATTTCTTCCATATATATATTTTAATCAAAACCTCTGCAATTCACTAAGTTTCCTTTTTTGTGTTTAATTCCATATGAGTATGGACATATTCCAAACAAGAAACTCGTCATTTGCAATTTCGTGCAGCCAACCATACACAATATGCTCCAGAATAAGAGAAATATTTGGCTTAATGCAACAATAAAACATGGTGTTTTTTATTGAAGTTTGATTTCATTTGATTCTATATAATACAATTAGAACATTATTGTTAATGTTTATTTATGAGACATTTATCATAGACACCATAGAAATAGAAATAATATTTAGCCAGACCAACTTGCTTAAATCAATGGGAACTACATTGATCATTCCATGCCAGGCCATATTCAATAAATAAGCATCAAAATACCTAAGTTGATTTTTATAAAAAAACCTTTATTACATGTTCTATTCTTACTTGGATCAGATGCAAATGTCAAAAACTCTATTCAAACAAGTAGGGAAATATATAGATGCAGATAGTTATCCAAAATAAGAACAAATGTAGTTATGATTTCTTGTCCAACGATAGTGCAAAATTGTTTTTAGTAGCAATTTCTGACATTGTCAGCAGAGATGCATATGGCATTTTCAAACAACATCAAATTTTCTAAAGATATCAAGGTTGCCTTACGGATTCCATAGCAACGACAATACTGGAAGCATAAAATAGTAAAATTTGTTCCAACTGCAATCTAGCTCTAGTAACAATATATCAATGTTACAATGTAACATGACCAATAACATATAAACATCTAGTCCAATGTCCATCAAAATTTTGACATAATTGAATTGCAAAAAATGAAATACAACAACACTGCAATGCTAACAATGTCCAATAAACACATTGGACTCAATGCATTCACTATTTTAGGTATTCAATAACTACACAGACAATATGTATATCCAATGTATATGTTATCATGCATGTCAACATTTTTGTCAATATAAAAAATAATAACTAGATTATAGTTATAGTATCTGTACAAAGAAATCAAACAACAATAGATAGAAATCATTGCACATGCACGATGATACTGTCTTCATTCAATCTCTATCTCACATGCAGCATGACATTGTCTTCATTTAATGTAAATTTTCCATGTACTTGAAAATCACACAATATATAAACAATTTTGGGTTTCTTTTGCAAATATATTCCATATTGCATTTATGTCAAGCCATGAAGCAATTCTTGTAGTATAGGTTCTCTGGCAGTGAATTGCACATTATTGTTGTCAATTGTACATATAACAACACTCACACAATGTTTATATATAAAAGGGCATCCATGATTACAACTTACAAAGTCAAACATTGCATTTTTTATCAAAGCAAATGTGTCTGCAAGAGAGTTGTAGATTGCACAGAAAGGTTAAAATGGAGTTGAATATGCATTTGATACTATCATTGTACCCTCCACCTATTTATATAGTAAAATTCTTAATAATTTGAAAACACACACACACGCGCGCGCGCGTGCGTGTGTGTGTGTGTGTTTTCAAATAGTCCTATACACGAGATTTGTAGATAGAGTTGTCAATCTATACTTACAACATTTGTCGACCTAGTCAGTTCTTTTATATCTTTGAATACTTATGTTGTGAGTTTTGTTATAAATGTCGATTGCGTTATGTGGAACACCTTTTCTTTTAATATCGCCTCTTGGTTATATTTTTAAATAGAAAAATGAGAGATTTCCATGTTTGCAATTGTTGTTCTAGTGAAGTGAAGAAATTTCCATATATATCCAACAACTATAGTTGATACATAAAAGAGTGTAGTTGTCATATAGCTTTACCTAATATATATCAACATATAAAAAATAAATAATTGACAATGGAAAAACATACTGTTTGTTTTCCATTCTTTGTGTTTCCATATTTTATATGGAAAGTCTACTACGATCCAACTTTCCTAGCGAGGGTGACGATAAATCTAATAGTTCCTATTGGATACATGTTTGTATTACTTGAAAATTGCTTGATTGTTATGTCTGCTATGAAATTTTATTCTTTACAGTTTGGAGACATTGTCTCAATGACACTTGATTCAAGTATCGACATAATACGATTGCAATCACCATGATCATAACCACTTTTTGGTAGAATTTTTAAATTTGTAATAAATATTCTATCTCCAGGAACAATATTTTGCTCATGTATTTTAATGAGGTGTGCAAGAACAATCAATGTAATTGTCATCAATTCATTTTCATATTTTATGTTAGAACGCAAGATTTTGTGTGATCTATTCGCTTTATCAAAATATGTGTTGTAAACAACCATCACATATCCAATGAATACTTCCCCAATTCCACAACTATTCAAGTCCTTTATTGAGACAATATTTGAAGTTGCAGAGCTGCATCATGGAATAGCAATAACAAAAAATAAGCAATATGAAAAATAATTTCAATGTATTTCTTGTCCAATTGCAAAATGTACATTTTTATATACATACATTTCCAATTGATCCTGCTGTGCATGGATAGTTGCTTCACATGTGCCTTTCACACTTGACTCCCCAACATTGATTGCTTCAGTTCCAGGTATACTATTTCACTTGAAATGAACATACAAACTTGCAAATTGCATAAGTATATGACACTCTTAGTTTGTCATGCTATCAGAACGTGCAAACAAAAACCAACTTATAGAAATTTACCTCTAGCTTTGTTGCTGGGAGTATTTTTGCAATGCACCGATACTAATACTTCCTTGGTTTGTCCAACTTCTCATGCTTGCAACACCAAATATGTGAACACAAAGCACATACAATATATTATATATTATATTTACATTTATTGGGACATCAAGCATTGATGACTCATCACACATCTTCTGGGTTTAGTCGATCGAGAGGTCGACCCTCATCTAGATACATTCAGTTGGGCGATTGACCAACACACCATACTAGTCATTCGGGTAGTCGACGTGCCTTTCGGTTGGACAATCAATCAATAGTCGAAGATAATAGGGTGGTGGATCGACCAACCCAAAAATCGACTATGAGTTGTCAATCAAGTAAAGTCCTGTCGAGCTGAATTGACGGAGAAGATTTTGTGGATTCAACTCTAAACATCGACGATTATATGTGGAAAAGATCTTTTGGATTCTATGGGAGTTGGTTAGATCTTGAGACTATAAAAGAGGACCCTTTGGGTCATTATAAATATGATGAATGTGGATTGAGATTGCACAATAGATCATGTAGATCAAGATGTGCAATATGAACTATGATGTTTTGATCACAATACGTTGTGCTTAATTGTTGTAATGGTGACTTTATATGCCACCTTTGTTCTTAAAAATTTTCCCCTTCTTCGATTATCTACAGTATTGTGTTCTCTGTTTCATGTTGTGTTCCACCTTATTCCCCAAAAACATTAACATATGGACCTCTTTTTTCTTATTTTTTGTAGGAAAAATTTACATCAACTATGCAACACACAAAATCACATTTCACATGATACAAAACATAACATTGCAAAATTGTTAATGACATGTACAAGATCAAATTGCTAAAATTCCTACAAACAAAAAATATTTTGCAAGTGTAACAAAATATGTTATGAACATTGTCACATAGCATTGTCCAGTACAACAAACTTGTACTTTTCTGTCAGAAGATCTATATGCATTTGCACAATTCTTTGAGAAAGATCTCACGATTGAAATGCATCAACAATTAGCAATCAACGCCACAACGATTTCATGATCCTATGGAACTCTAAAAGTAGTAGAACACGGACGAATAAATTTAGTCAGTTGAGAAGCAAACACATAAACCATAGCAAGATCTTAATATCTAGTACAAGATTTAACACTCAGGATCTTTGACATTGTTATATGGAAGAAAATTCCTCAAACACCCCAAAATTTGTCGATGTTGAAACCTAACATATACAACCAATGCAAAGCATTTCACACCCGTAGTCTACTCACCTATATTTTCCACCCATGTGTTCTTCGCATAAGTATATATGGATCCTACAGTTGGGACTACTAATTTTGTTTTCAACCATTGTGTGGATAATTCATAGCATTGATCATTACCAGTTCCAACCTTTCACACCTTCACATTTACAATGGCTCCAGGATGGGGACTCTGACAACCACGTAATTTGCATGACGACTGAGTCATTTATGACAATTTGGTTTGTGAAAAACAAAGGTTAATTAGAACTTGTGCGAAGTGAATGTCATGGTTCTCTATCAACTTTCTAATGTTTTCTATTAATCATTCCCTATATTCTATGACTAACTCAGGTCCAGAAAGCACATGTTAGTAAATATTCCCTATGCATCTGACCTTAAAGGAACAGGACCTTGGTAATGCACTATTCATAACTTTCACATTTATCAGAATTCATTTAAAGAAACAAACCTATAACAGATAGAAAAAGAAAATAACATTCTTTTGCAGATAGCCTATGCAGGATGTATTCCAATAACAATCTTACTTCAACAACAATTTAGAGAAGGTCCATGGACAAATTTCCTTGTTAGAATTAAACGATGTGACATGGACATTAACTTCATGGAAGCTGCCAGATGAAAAGTAATGTAAATTGATGACTGGTATTAAATTTGTAGACATCGCTCATGAAAATGATGCACTAACTAAAGATGTAACCATCTCCTAGAAAACTTGTTTGATGCTTAAGTTAGTGCATATGCAACACAAGGACTACAAAGCATTTCACACTATCGAAGCGTCAAACAATATGATCCATCCTGATCACACATGTATGACATGCCCGGATAGTTATCACGCCACACTGGGAAAAGGCCATTAGGAGTATGACGAATAGTTGGCACTGCATACAACATTAAAAGGACCTAGATCTGAATTGCAACTTATCAGTACAGAAGCATTGACACATGGAACCAACTCGAAAACATGAACATCATTGTAACAATTTTCGGTTGTCTTTTGAGCTATTTATACCACTTGTTAGGGCCATAGTATTCACAACCAATTTGCATTCATCCACAAATAGAACTCCCACTAGATGTTAATTGAGCAGTTCTACCATCCACTCAACCACCAACTCTATTTATTTTGGGAATCATAGTTCAACCACAACGTCCCTGAATCCATTGCTTCTCCTAGTAAACATGTGATTTACTACAAGCAACAGTTCATGTAGACTGCTTGCAGTCCCACGATGTCATTTTCAAGTCAGCTAGCACTGAGAAGGAAACTATTGGGAAGGGGACCCAACATACAACTGATGACCAACATCCCTAGCCTTGCCAAACAATTGTTGAAACTGTGATTCGAAGTTCCTGCAGTTCACTAGCTCTCTCTATAAACATTTGTTGTGCGTGTTCCCATGGATCAACACCTTTGCTTAACCCAACAAATGCATTCTATGGACTTCCCTCTCTATCAGTTGCAATTATCCTTCTCTTATTTGTTATCAACCAAGCTGATCCAGAAAAGAGGACAATGTTGGGCATGTTTATTGGAACAATTACCCCGTCCTTGTGATTTGGAAGTGCTAGAGTAAATGAGAAAATTTTTAGTTGTAGGACTTGGGCCAGCTACTGCTTGAATTTATGGAATATAGGATGGAGCATGCCTACACTTCTCTAGTCCAAACGAAGCCAAAGCATAGAAACATCCTCGACCTAGAAAAATGTACACCAAATCCAGCCACCACCTCCAGGACAACCTTACTCATTCCAAAAGGTGTTCAGGGCTACAACAACATCCTAGACTGATGGTTTTCACTTACTCAAGCAATGTGCTGGTATCCAAGCTAGCCAAATTCACAACATTCAAAATTCGACATAACATATTTTTGACCTCCCAACGTGACATGAGTTGAACACCACCAAGACAATAGCATGCAAAAATTGCTAAGTATCGAATGTTAGTGTTAGAAGTCTGTAACAGGGTGCAATATCTAGAAAAATAAGCCATCATGCACTAGATGTGAACATTGTCCTCGATTTCTATTCTTGTTGTTCTATAGCACTGACTACATCAAGTGATATTGTTAACAAATATAAATAAATAACATCATATTGTTTCCAAATCTTCTTTCCCTTTGATAGATAAGCATTAAATGACATGACAAGTACATATTAACAACACAGAATATGTGGCCCAAAGCAATGCAACCATTGTTCAAATGAACAAAGTACATAGCATAGTTATATGAAATGTACTAGTCTTCCTTTGTATATGTTGTTCTTTTCAAATGAAAATAATCCAAACTCTAATTATGTTTTGCAATCTAGGGCATCTTTTATCAATTCAATGGTTATCTATTTTAATGTTATATGTTTGTTACTTCGTCAATGCACTACCATCCAATCAGTGCAAGTCCAAGAATTGTTTTTCAAAACATTGTCTATTCACATATGAAAAAAGGCTAGCATGTCTATGTAATTCCTAGATCGTCTCCGGTGACAATTTGTTCACTCTGTCACAAAACATTCAATATGCAGATAACTTGGAGTTGCACACATCAAATCTTGACAAACAATGGATTTCCAACTCACTATTGATACGATAGCCATAGATGCAATATGCACTTTGGATTATACACAATATTATGCAGTATCAATGTATATTGTTGCATTTGCGTATAATTTACCAAAGAAAAAGGTTGTTCCTTGTCTAATTGTTACATGCATACTTCCTCTTTGGATATTATTCTTGAGTTTCTTCTCCTGCATTTCCTACCACTTCTTTCTCTCTTGCAATGACTCTATTTCATTTTCATGTGAAAGCAATGCACCAAATTCAATGAACATGCAAACAAACCCTTATGTCAAAATTGCATGAAATACACAATATTAACGAACAACAAATGAATAGTACACAAATAAAATTAGAAAAATGCACCTCTGCAATTATTGTTCCATGTTTAATTATTTTCCCTATTCTCTTTTTAAACACCGGTGATTGTTTCAATGTAATACACATTGAACAAGTCAAACAACAATGCAGATCAATGGCAGTGAGATGCAAACACAATGTAAGTTGCCAATATTTTATTTTCTCCGTGACCAAAATATCTACTATATCAGCTACTTGCAATGCCCGACACAATTTCTTGATCCAACACCGAAACACAAACTTCCTAAATATGTAACAATAATAGGAAAATATGCTTTTGTTAAGTTTATGTCATTCAAATGATGCTTAAGCTATGACTACGATATCTAACAACCAGGAAAAAAAAATCTTGAAACAACATTCATTGTTTTTGTCTCTGTTTATCTTTGATTTCTTTTCCATATATATAGTTTCTGAAATATCTCTTGACCAATTTAACCCACCCCTAAAAAAGAAAAATAATAAGAAAGCACTAATTTTTTTTTCCGCATATATGATGCACATCAAGAATATTTCATTGAACCATTTGATCCAACAACACAGCTGATAAAAGAGGATTGGTTTGCTTAAACACCACACCAATTCCAATGCAAGTTTGAATAAAACCAAGTGAATGTACTCTACATAGACAACACACTATCAATCATGATGTGAGATGCAGAAATGAAACAGTCCAAAAAGAGAAAACGTATCATCTCTCTGCATAATATTTGAGTATAGACCAAGTGTTAAATAGACAAAGTACCGACTCTGTGCAACATACACATATATATAAGTGCTAATGACATCGCTCTGCCAATTGTACAAGTGTCTATTCAACCAAATCTACCAATGCCAGACCATAAGTGGCATGAATTCTCACAGTCCATGCATGTATACTTGGTTTACATACAACGATCTATTTTTAACCCATGCATGTGCCATACACCCACTTTGCTACACTTGTGCAACTCCCCATTTCCAATACTTTTGCATCGGTGATTGTGACAAGAAACATAATTTTCAAAATAGGTCACTGATTTATGATGAATTGATTTGCTCTGATTTAGGAGGAAAGACCACAAATATAGAAGCAGTTGGAAGAAAATGTGTTTATTATATGTAAACTACTTGATGGTGTAGTTGATATATGTGTAAACACAGTTTAGCAGATTAACATCTTTCTCTTGGATTTGGGGTAATCCTAGGTCTTCCATCTATTTGTCTTTGATAATTTGCTAGTCAAAATCATTTTTACTTTTCCTCTTTTTAGGTTGGATGAAGGTTTTGCAATAGCAGGTGTGAAACTGCACAATAATAATTGACATGAATTCTCTGCACAAGCATTGAAAATACACAACACTGGTTGTGCTAGCGATATTCCTATGCCACTGCCAAAGTACTCAGGACATGGCTACATGAAGTGTCGCTATATGTTCATAGCTATACTTGGTCTACATAAGATGGTATGTTTTTAAGCCTTGTTCAGAGAACCTGCATGGGTCATCCTGTCACATTGCTACACTTCCGCACCTCCACATTTCCAATGGTTTTGCATCCATGATAGTGACAAATGACATAATTTACAATATAGGTCATTGATTTATGGTAAATTGATTTTCTTTGATTTAGCATGAAGCACCATACATCTAGAAGCACTGTAAAACAAATGCCAATGAAAAATTGAATAAACAAAGTAACTGTACTATGCATAGAGCACACACTATCAAACATGATGCGAGATGCAGAACTGCGACAATGTATGAAGAGAAGATGTAACCATTATCCACACAAGTTTTGAATATAGACCAAGTGATAAATAGACAAAGTATCGGTTATGTGAAACATACACCTATGTGGAAGTGTTGATCACATTTCTCTGCCAATCGCACAAGTGTCTATGCAACCAACTCTAACAATGCCAAACCATAAGTGGCATGAATTCTTAGCGTAAAGATCAAAATTATAGAATCCCGCAAAAGGAATGAAAATAGAGCAAGCATTTGCTCAGTCTATTTTGAATCCTTGTCCATTTCACGCAACTATACTTGGTGTACATAAGACGATCTATTTTCAAGCCTTGTACAGATATCCTACACCAGTCATCCTCTTGCTTTGCTACACTTCCTCAATTCCACATTTCTAATACTTCTGCATTCATGATTTTGACAAGCAATGTAATTTGCAAAATAGGTCACCAATTTATGATAAATAAATTTTCTCCACTTTAGGAGGAAAGGTTATGTTGAAACAACCCCCTTTTTCTAAAAATTTTCAAGACTAAAGTTTAGCTATGGAGCCGCCTCTTAACAATGATCTTTATTTAAGAGACTTGTTTTGGTTTCTCGAAAATCGACAGTTCACGATGTATAAAGAGTTATTTTTCCAGCCTACTTAAAGCCCCGAGTTCCCAAACCTCGAGAACCCGTTTTAAACGTGCTTAAGTGCAAGATAAAAGTGTTTAACTTTTAATAAGGCCCATCACAATTTTGCGCTTCGGGTTTCCCTGCGACAAAGTGTTATCGAATTCTCGCCCCATGTAATCCCGACTCTCGAATTTGCAAAGTTTAAAAAGTTTTTCCCAAATCACGATTAATTAAAAGTTTTAAACAGAGGATTATCACTTAAGCTAATCACCTTGCGAGTTCATGATTCAGACTTTACTTATGCCATAACTTCCGGGGATATGATACTTGTAACCCCGATACCCGAGGTCACAAGATCCCTTTTTTTAATCATGATAAATTAAAAACCAAAGGTAATTAATGTTAATCTGCCAAATCGCAGTTTCGCGATATCCAGGGTTCATGGTCCAAAACTAAGGGTAGAAATATTCTGAAGTTGCAAACGCCGAAAAAAGAAATTAAGAACTAAAAGCACTTAATAAATGGACTAAGTCGGATTGACTAATAACTTAATCAACTTTTACACTAGTACAACCTACAGACAACTTTAAATGTCTCTGTGTTCTTCTCGAGTCACGCCATCAAAACATTTATGGAATTTATAAGAAGGTCATGTGAAGTGATTGATACTAAGATCTGATTTTATCTCTAAAATCTTTCCTTTAATGATTTGAACGTTCTGTTAGCGAGAACTCGTATAGAATTTAAGTGCACAAAACGAAAGGATTATCGTCATTCGTTTGAAATTCTTTCTAGTTTTTCGCAGAGTCATTTTGTCGAAGTAACTCACGTTAGTATTTTCTCTCTCTGTGACAAGAAGCTGAATTACAGAGTTCTATATTATGGCTTCGAGGAAAACTCCCAAGACTACTGGTGAGAGTTTGGGTCAAGGTTCAAATATTATCTTCGATACTTCACCCAGGAGCATTAGTACTGTCAAAACATGGACACAAGTCTCCGACATCTTGCAACGTGAGTTGATCAATTGTTCGGACGATTCCAGTGGTAATGAGAAAGAGGACATATCCATAAAATATAAAGTTGTCACTCAGGCTGAGATACACAAGATCGCAGCAAGACCATGTCTCCTCCCGTATTGTGATATGATAAAATGGGTGTTGGACCATGTAGATCCCAACCAGGACAGTTTTCAATGAGCAGAAGGTGGCGGTTGGGACTTTCAAGCTAGAACATATACGTGAAATGTACAAATTGTCTCCCATGCCAAGATTCATGCACAACGCCGAATTATTAGAAGTCTTCAAAAATAAAGAATGCGAGCAGTATGGGAAAAGCCTATCTAACCTTATTAAAGATTGGTATTTGCACCCCGTGAAATTCAGGGCTGACTCCAATGGAATCTATTCGATCTCAGCGTTGGAGCCACAATTCATGTCTATAGCAATGATGGTTATAGGCTGTATGGGAAGGAGGATACCGCTCACTTCTTCCTCCCATGGATGCCATTGATTCTCATAGTGGATGAGGGTTTCACGTTCGATTGGGCCAAGATTTTGTCCAATAGTCTGGCTAGCTAGATCATAGAATACCGAGAGAAAAAGGCAAGTGGGAGAACATTCTCATTTTTTATGTCGACTTACATAATGGATGTTGTGTGCTTCTTGATGCCTTTCCCATTAATGAGCTGGAGTTGGAATCCAACCAACAAACGACCTATTCATGAATACCATTCCAAGATCTGGGAGGATAAAGCTAAGGATTTCGTATACGAGATTTTCAATTGGGTAGTGGTGCCCATGCATATTTCTATCTTCAGCCAACCACCCCCCCGAATTTCGGATAAATCTGCGTAGCAGATTGGTATATTGAAAGAGAATTTTCATATATTAGGGTTTTTGGTTGCTCTGTTCCACCATATGCCCTACCTCTATTTTTACTAGATAAGCTTGTGTGTCACAAGATTGCCAGGAAAATGGTGCTCGAAGGGATAAGCAAGGAACTCAAGGGAGTTCAGAAGAAGGTATGGCCACCTTTTCCCATACACATTGGCACCTATTCTTTATTAGATTTTGGCCATGCTAAAGCAGAGGCTGCAACCCTGAGAGAGATGAGACTAGTGGGCCTCGAGTTTAAGAAGCATGACCCACATAAGATTGTGGGCAATCACTTGGCAAGTTGTGGCTTGAAAAGATACGAGCACGAAATCTCCCCCCATGATGAATTTTTTCGAGGGGTAAAAACTTACTCGAAATTTCTAAACCGGGTTCGAGCCCTCCAGTCCGGAGACATGTTCGATTTTTATAAGTTCCAGAAGCACCAGAGGAATGGGCTCCCTGAAGTTTAGCAAGGTACAGTCTCAAAACCCCCAGGGTCTCAACAAGCAGAAGTCGAGGGATCGACAGGCACAGGCCCAGATGAACATGAAGCTGAAGGRAACACATAGAAAACTAAGGCCCTCAAACAAGAATCTAAAGGACCAAGCCATGAAGAAAGATCCCTAGGGGTAGATAATCCAAACAGACAGACCGAGGTTAGAATCGAGATGCATGCAAAGAAGGTAGGAGACCCATTGTTTCTCACACCGAATAAATCGGATACCGATGCTGGTGCGAAGAATATACCCTCAGAAATTGGCAGCCCCATCCCATTTGTCACACCCCTATAGTTTTCCAGAGGGGACCCTGATGCAGGAGCGATATCTATAGAAGACCTGATGCCTATCACTGGTGAAGAGTTGCCCCCTAGTGAATTTTTCTTTAGAAAGAAAAGGAGGGCCATAGTGAAATGAGAAACGCATCACTAGGTAGGCGCAGTGGCCAAAAATTTTAAAATATTGATAGACGGTAAAGGTTTAAAAGAACAAGAGTTCATTGGCAAGATAGCAGGAATGTTGGGGGCCCATGCCACCACAAACCAATACTCAGTTGGGACCTTAAGGAGCCGATTGAAAAAGAAGAATCGATTGATCAATGAGTTGCAGAGTCGTCTATCAGAATCAGAGACGAATGCCCAAAACGAGGCATATAAAGATCTTGAGCAAGCCAAAGAGGTCGACCAATAGGAAATCGAGCAACTCAAGACTAATCTTGAGCAAATGCAGTAGTCAATCGAAGAGAGCTAAACAAAGGATGAGCAACAGGAGGAATTGATAAACCAGCTATAGACTGAGTTGGATCTCATCGAAAGACAGGTCATAGACATGATGATATTCCAAACCCAGGCCGTGAATATCCGAAGGAGAATAGAAATGACTCAGTAGAGTTTGCTTGCCAAAATAGAAATCATCGAGGATCATGTTCAACTAGTAGACCAAGCCCTGGACCAATTCACTTTATGAGAAAGGGAAGCTTGGATAGCCAGAAGTACATTCCAAGAAGCTGTCACATCTGCAGCTAAGGAAGAGATAGCCATCGCTTCCAGATTGTCCATTAAAGAACAGACTAGGGGGAATATCCTGTTGACGGCCTAGGAACATGATATATCCGAAAATAGGAAAAGGGCCAAAGAGGTGAGGGATTCTTTTGAAGAAATTTTTGGTTCAATAATAAAAAATTTGTTAGAGCTCGATAGAGAAGCTAGCGCTGGAACGTTAGGGAAAATCAACATAGCCAAGCATCTGGTAGATATCAAAGAAAGTATGGAAAGGGATCAAGCCGAGCTCTCTCAAGTAAGTCAAGTCGACATTGCTCATATTGAAAAATGGCTAATTAAGATAAATTTACTATTACTATTCATCATGACAGAAGATCGATAGGTGGGAGGGAGGATCCCACAACTGGACAAGAAGCATTACTTATTTAAGGCAAAAACCAAGTCGAGCCCTGCAAGTCTATCACCCAGCTGGTAGAGAGATGTCTTAAATGTATCAATCATGGGCAAAGTAAAGCTTCAGGAAGAAAATAATGTAATTACATGTATTTTCAAAGTTTTGGATGCCAGGTGACAGGGAGAGGTGAAAGGCCTACATAAAAAGATAGGGATAGCGAGTGAAGTGTTCCACATGCTTAGCTCGTAACTCCTGTTCTTTGAATAATTGAATTGTAACGCCACATGTTGGTATAAATACATCTTTGATTATGTAAGCAAGAGGATTTTTCTTTTGGCAGATTGTAATAGAGAAAATTTTCCTTTGCCAGGATTAATACAAAGCGAATTGAAGACTCCATATTCCATCAAGATTGAATTATGTGTTTTCCTTTGTTATTTCATACTTCATGTCATTTTTATATACATCTTTGATGAATGCTTTAACTGCAATTTAGTACAACTTCTACTATGGCAATCATGTTTTAGTTATCTAATTATTTATAGCTTTTCCTCTGTATCGGTTAGTAGTAGGTAGAAGACCTGTGGATTATGTAGATCTCTATATTTTATGCTCCATTAAAGTGTTTCTTTTCTTTCTCTTCTTCTATTATAGCGTGAGATTCTTCTGGAATTGATGCCTCACATTGTCTGACAACTCTATGTTTTCTTTCATTTCATACTTGGTTTCAAATTTTAACTCAGTTACAGAAAATGACCTTCGATTTTGTTAAACCATTTAATTGGTTTCACAGGATCTTTTCTCATATAATCTAAAATTGAATTAGTAACTTAAAATTAGCAACCTCTTAAATTTTTGTCCCTTAAATGGCTACCCCTGTTGCAAGGCAACCTCATGTAGAACTCGGCCTCTCAGACCAAACCAACATTGCCTTAAACCTCTTTAATACTTTCCTAAGAACTGCAACCACCCGGGTCGAACTCGAACATTCGTGGGCAACCATTGAATGGGATATAACCTTTCAAGAACAAGTGGAAGTTAGACATAGTCAACTTAGAAATCAACCATAGTTTCTCTTCCAGTTGTTTGCTCCTTTCCATATCTTTTACCCTCTTCTAGATGCCTAGACTCTATACTTTGTAGCCTTAAGTACAGACTCTGAAACAACATATTTCTGGCGCCGTTGTCGGGGATCGGAGAATCGTAGTCACTTTCCCCTGAGAGAATGACATTTCCAAGTTTCGTTTTTTTATAGTGAACAAATAGTGAACAACTTGTTAAGGATAAACCTTTATCATTCACATGGCAACTCCACGTTTAGTAAGCTGACATATGTTCAAAGGAACACTAGACAAAACCCAGATGCTAAATAGACTGTGCCAGATTCTGATCCTGAAAAAATACTAAAACCAAGGGATCTTTTCAAACAAACCACTGTTGTTTACCAACCCAAGTCTACTCAGTCCAAAGCTAATATCCCTCTTGAACCTTCATCCTTGCGAAAAATTTCTCTCGGAAAAAAATTGAACAATACTGTCGAAGCCGAGACCGTAAACCCTGAGTTAATCCTACCCAAGATTAAGACTGAAACCTCTCTAAATACCTCTTACGTTAGTAGAGGTGAGACGTCTATCGTAAATCTCATCCCTATTAATATCCCACCGACTCTCAATATAAACTTCTCTGTCACTCAAGGCCTTGAAGAAGGTACTAGACACTCGGATTCAACACTGGTGGGTTCTCCCATTTACGTATCCTGCAAATTAGAGGAACCGAGTCCTCATATACCCTTTCTCCCTTTCCCAACCTTCACCTCCCCTGATAAAAAGTTCCCCGAACTTTTCCCCCTCCACCCCAGGGAAGCTAGAGAGTCACTATACATCTTTGCCAACCCTTTTTATAATGCACTAATTTCCTCTCCTAGGTTATCCATGGTCGTTGTCGGAGGAGGAGCAGGGCGAGTAGGAGGTCAAGGCCAATAACCTCTCCCCAGGGTTTTTGCTAAGGTAGCTGCTAGATACACCCCCTTGGTCCTTCAAGTACCCCTCCATGATTTACCAGAAAACTATATGAAAAACTTGCCCAAGTTCACTAGAGAAGGAGATCTAACTGCAACCGAGCATATCAACCTCTTCAATCAATTCACTGATATTCTAGGTCTCAAACATGAGGACGTGTATTCCCATTTGTTTGTCCAAACCTTCAAAGGACAGGTAAGAACTTGGTTTCAGAACCTGCCCCCAGGTTCAATATTATCCTACGATGCACTAGAAGACCTATTTCTCAGACAATGGGGCGAAAGAAAGGATCATTTATACTATTTGACTGAGTTTAGGTCTTTAAAGAAAAAGGGATCATAAACTGTTATGGAATTGATCCAGAGATTTAACAAGTTGTACAATAAGATCCCGATTGAAGTTAAACCATCCCAACCCGCAACCAAAGTAACTTTCGCAGGAGCCTTTGAACTTGATTTCGCTCTACTGTTAAGAGAAAGGAGAGGGGCCAACTTAACCCAAATGCAAGACGACATTGTGGAAATTGAGTCAAACATGATGGCTTCAGGTAAATTAAAAACGAAAATCGAAATGGGAAACAGGGAGACCAAACATTTTAGAGAACAAGCAGGTCCCTCTATATTTGGAAGGTCTCAGATGACAAAATGGATGATATGGCTAGGATAATAAAAGATCTATCAAACAAAATCTCAAGAATGGAGCTAGACCAATCCAAAGATGATCAATTCATTAAGAGAGAATTCAGGAGAAACCTCAATCCTCAGATTCAACAAAGACAGATTAAAAATAAAGATAAAAAAGATTCAAACCCCTCTAAAAAATGAAAGTTTTATTGGAGGAATTGATATGCAAGAGTTTGAGGATTTAGAAGAAGACGTAAATAATTTGGGCGATGACTATATGCAACCTCATTTAACTAAGGAAGATTATGAGAAGTCTCTAAACATAGAATGACTGTTGACTGAAGATGATAACATAAACAACGCTGATGATTATACTTATCAAGGGATGTCCAATACTATAATGGCTGAGCTTCAACATAAGTACAATCTGAGACCTAAAAATAAACCTATGACAACTACTCAACCCAAGAAAATTTTTCCTAGAGGTGAAACATACGAGCCCGCCCAAAAAGAAGCCAAGATGCGAAATAAAAAAGGGGTGGACTTGCAGAATACCAACGTAAAGGAGGATGAAACCCAAGTGAGAAGAACTAAGACAGCTGAAACACGGACACCGGAAACTAGAACCGCCAAAAATAAAACAGTGCAAACAAATAAATTGGAAAAGAAAGTGTCTAAAGTTTCAGCCAAGGAAACAGATAGAGTTGAGGGAAGTTTCTTCCTAGAGAACGAGATAAATAAGATCAAGATACCAATACCTTTGGTCGAGTTGGCAAAGAACCCTGTTTACCGAAAGCAAATAACCAAAATGATAAATTTTTCAGATTTAGAGAGTTAGTCTGACGTGATAAATCTGGAAGATGATAAGCCTAATATCACTTTTGGTCCACATTTTGAAGGTGCCAGAGATACCATCGCCCCCTTCTATATTAACCTAAACATGCATGATCGACTGTTGCATAATTGCATGCTGGACTTTGGAGCCTCTTATAACATAATGCCCAAATATATTATGGATAAACTAGGCCTCGAAATCACCAGATCCTATGGAGATCTTTACTCGTTCGATTCAAGGAGAGTTAAGTGCATGGGCATGATCAAAGATTTAGTAGTCACTCTCACCCAGATTCCGGTGAAAAACTCCCTAATGGGTGTAGTTATCGCTGATATACCCCCGAAGTATGGTTTTCTATTATCTAGGTCTTGGGGAGCCAAGCTCGGGGGATCCCTTCAGCTGGATCTGACCTATGCCACGATCCCTGTTTTTGGCAGGTAGTTCACCCGGTTATATAGGGAAACACGGTTGGCATATATGGTAAGCGATCCTCAGAATCCTAACAATTACCCTGTTTATGTCGTTGATCAAGACTTGGGAAATTGTATTTTTTCTTTTGACGATAGTGAAAATAATTGTACAGAAGAAATTTATATAGATGAAATCAAAACTAAAAAGATAGATAAAAATGCGTATAGCACTGGAACTTGGGAATTTTTTTTTGATGGCGCTTTGTCGTGTGGAGGAGCAGGTGTAGGAGTGCTTTTCATAGCACCTGAAAATGAATTTGTTGTCCCCTTCTCTTACAGGCTACAGTGGGTCATAGAGTACATAAACAACGTATGTGAATATGAAGCTCTAGTCTTGGGACTAGAAGCTGCCAAGAAGCTAAACATAAAGAACCTAGAAGTCTATGGAGATGCAAAACTGACTGTGAAGAAGGTAAATCGGTAGTACTAGGCCAAGCACCCGAGACTAAGGTCCTACAGAAATTGTGCCTAGGATCTAATGGAAAATTTGTTTTCATCAGTAAAGTTTCGTTTCATCCCACATGCGGAAAACCAACAAGTCGATTCATTGGCCAAAGCAGCTTCGACCTTCACACCCCCTACCACTTTCAAATTAAAATACCACATAGAGGTGAAGCACAGACCATCCATACCAAACAACATACAACACTGGTAGGTATTCAAGGACGACGAACAAATCATAAAGTTCCTGGAAATGGTGCATTATTTCGCCAAAACTCACATTGACCAGGAAAACCAAAATGACCATACCTGGATTATGCAGGAAGGGGAGGATCTTCAGGAGTTCCAAGAAAAAATCACAAATCATCGCATGCTAGTGTTAAAAAGTAATCAGATCCCTAAGGGCCTAATACCTTTGGAACGGTTGTTTGATCAAAATGGCATGCCTCTGAGGTCTACCTTGCAGCCCCAACCGGAGGAGGTCAAAGACTATGATGTGGGCACCGTTAAAGAACCTAGGATAGTGAAACTATCAAAGTACCTTCCTCTTGAGATAAAAAGAAAGTATACAAACTTACTCGGACAGTATAAGGATGTTTTTGCATGGTCTTACAGTGAGCTCAGAACCTATGACACCTTTGTGATCGAGCACAAGATACCTTTGAAACCTGGTGTTAAACCCTTCAGACAAAAGATTAGACAAATCAACCCCATTTTATTGCCTATGGTCGAAAAAGAAGTGAAAAAGCTTTTAGATGCAAAAATAATTGTACCTCTTAGGTACTCTGACTGGGTGGCGAATCTAGTCCTGGTTAGGAAGAAGAGTGGGGAGATCAGACTGTGTGTAGACTTTAGAAATCTAAATAAGTCCTCTCTCAAAGACAATTATCCTCTACCCAAAATGGATCACATTTTGGAAAAAGTAGTTGGGGAAAATAGGATGTCGATGATCGATGGGTTTTTCGGTTACAATCAAATTGTTGTCAACGAGCATGATAAAGAAAAAACAACTTTCACTACCCCTTGGGGCACATTTATGTATGAAAAAATGCCTTTTGGTCTGATGAATGCAGGTGCTACCTTCCAGTGCGCTATGGATATTGCTTTCATTGTTGAGAGAGATAAATTCTTGGTTATCTACCTTGACGATCTAACTGTTTTTTCTAAATCCGATGAAGACCATCTGATACATCTGAAGCAAACGTTCGAAAAATGCCAAAAAATTGGTTTGTCCTTAAACCCCAAGAAGTCTCACTTTGCAATGCAAGAAGGTAAACTCTTGGGTCACATTGTGTCTCAAGACGGAATTAAAATCGACCCTAAAAGGGTAGAAGCTATAGACACCATAAATATTCCTAGAAATGTAAAAGAAATTCAGTCATTTTTAGGAAAAATAATTTTTTTGAGAAGATTTATCCCAAACTTTGTTGAAATCGTGAAATTGATCACAGATATGATAAAGAAGAACAACGAAGTGAAATGGACGGCATAAGCTAAAGTGTCATTTGCACACATCAAGAAAGTTATCAGCGAAGCGCCTGTACTGGCAAGCCCTGATTATCTAAAAGATTTCCTAATTTTCTTGTTCACCTTTGAACACACAGTGGCGGCAGTACTCCTCCAGAAGAATGAAGAAGGTTTCGAGCAACTGATATCTTTTTTCAGTAAAAGTCTTAGAGACGTTGAATTGAGATATGATATAATGGAAAAGCAAGCATATGCTATGGTGAAGGTGCTGAAGGATTTTAGAACCTACGTGCTACACTCCAAGGTAATTGCATATGTGTCCACTAGTTCTGTAAAAGATATATTGGTTCAGCCAGGCAGTGATGGGAAGAGGGGTCGGTGGCTTGCTAAAATTCAAGAATTCGATCTAGAGGTGAAACCGACGAAAATAGTAAAAGGACAAAGTTTGGCTAAGCTCTTAGCTGAATCAAATTTCAGAGAACTCGGAATGAATAACCTGCAGGGATATGAAGGATGTGGGGACATAAATGAGCTCGATGATCAAATAGCTACAACCAGAATCGAAGAGAAGTTTGCCTTATCGGATTGGTATAAAGACATAGTGTCTTACCTATTGACTCTAAAATGACCTAGTGATTTGTCTCCAGCTAAATCTAGGACACTGAAGCTGCATGCGGTGAAGTACTGTATATTTGAAAGCCAATTGTACTGGAAGGACCCATTAGGATTCCTACTGGTTAGTTTAGTAGAATCAGAAATAGAGGGGTTCATAAGCAAATTTCATGAAGGAGTATGCAGAGGGAATCACACCTGAAGGGAAACAACTTATAAAATCTTGAGGGCAGGATATTATTGGCCTAAACTATTCTCAGATGTCAACGCCAAAGTCAGAACCTGTAACCCTTGCTAGTTGTTTGCCGACAAATAGAAGCTCCCAACGCTACCTCTGGTTCCTGTCAAAACCGAAGCCCCTTTTCAACAATGGGGGTTATATTTTATAGGAGAAATCAACCCACATTCCAGCGGTCAACACAAATGGATCCTCACTGCTACACAAAACCAACACTAATCTAAATTTGAATGAAACCAAGTAACTACATTATGCATAGAGCACACACTATCAAACATGATGCTAGATGCATAACTGCCTTAGTGAAAAAAGAGCCAATGTATCAGTTCTTCACACAAGATTTAAATATAGACCAAGTGCTAAATAGACAAAGCACCGACTCTTGGCAACATACACCGATTCGGAAGTGTTGATGGCATTACTTTTCCAATTGCACAAGTGTCTATGCAACCAACTCTGCCAATTCTAGACCATAAGTGGCGTGAATTCTTAGTGCCAGGGTCAAAAGTATAGAGTCCCGCACAAGGATTAATAATAGAGAAAGAATTCACTCATTGTATTTTGAATCCTTGTGCACCCTTCACAACTATACTTGGTCTACTTAAGACTGTTTGTTTTTAAGCCTTGTGTGGAGAACTCGCATGGGTCACCCTCCTACATTGCTACACTTCCGTACCTCCACATTTCCAATAGTTTTGCATCCATTATTGGGACAAGCAAAGTATTTTGCAAAATAGGTCACTGATTTATAATAAATTGATTTGTTCCAATTTAAGAGTAAATTCCACACATCTAGAAGCAGTGCCAAACAAATTTTCTTCTTATATGTAGACTGCTTGATGGTTTTTTATTATGGATATTGTTATTTGAAAGGTATCTAACATATGTGTAAAAGACATTTTAGCAAATTGCCATCCTACTCTTGGCCTTGGGGTAATCATAGGTCTACGATCTATTTTCCTTTGGACAATTTGCTAGTCACAAGCCTTTTTACTTGACCACTTTTGAGGTTGGACATAGGTTTTTCAATAACCATATATCTATTGTCTGCACAACTATGCCTCTTGCACAACACACAAGCTCTAAGTTACTGACCTTTGCTTGCAAATTCGACAAAAGAAACCTCTGAAAAATCGTTGGCATATCGTCCAAATTACATCCACTATCAAAATTCATTTTGTAGATGCACAAGACCACATGACCATAACTGACATGAATTCTCCACACAAGCATTGAAAATACATTGTACTGGTTGTGTTAGCGATACTCCTCTGTCATTGCCAAGATGCGCAAGAGGAAAAAAACAAGCCAACAACAGGGAAACCCAAAATAAGAATCATGACCTAATTTTCTGATCCAGGTGGATATTGGTGGCCACCCACCTATTCCACTAGCTTGAAAAACAGTTTTTCACCTTGGCAGTTTTTCAATAGTTTTTCGGGTTCCAAACTTTTGGGGCCATTTTGAGGCCCTAAACGATGTTTTTTGGGATTTGGGGCCTAGGTGGCTGTTGGAAGCACTTACTTGGGCCAATAAGAAATTGTTCTTCTCAGTTAGACATTTGCAATGGGATATCATGCACCTAAAACGAAGATCATATGCAAAAGTTATGACCCCGATAAGTTGATGTACTAACTTACCCAAACGGGGCCCACATGACTTTTGGCGCTTCATCTCCTAGGGTTAGGTTTTTGGATGTCTAGGGTTTTTGACATTCATGTTTATTGTAAAATGCCTTCAGAGCCTCATTGTAACCATCCTCTTGTGAATGAGCACAACTGTCACATCTCTTCTCTGAGATAATCCACCACCATTCTAGCAAGCTTGTTTTCCGTTGCATTTTACAATTTCAGCTTATTTCCTTATTGAATAGAAAACCAATTTTATTGAATTTTTGTTATTCTGTGTTAAGCATATTTTAATAATCTATATTCATTTTGTTTTTCTCATGAAATCCAGATCAGTTGTATCAGAGTGGTCTGGTCCTTGTCGTCTTAATGCATGTACTCAACAAGGTCAGGGTACAAAGAATTGGGTCTCGAGCTTGTTTCTCTTAAGGACAAAATATCTCGCATGCCCAAGGGACCTCTCATGGTAGGAGAAAAGAAAGATGATGGGATAGGATATCCTTTCAAAATTTTGCTTGAGGAAGCCCTCACACAAGAGAGGAATGAGATGATGGATAGTTTCGCGCAAATCCTTCGGCAGCTACCAACATGTGACTCATCTTCCTAGACCAGAGGCACCGCCCCCTTCAAGGTACAAATTAAATTTGATATTCCTATATTTGAAGGTCAGATAGATGCAAATTCTATAGACAAGTGGTTTAATCTACTAGAAGGGTATTTTTCTGTCCATAACTTTTCAAATAGAGAAACCATTACTTTTCCACTCCTCAAAGCCATTCCCCATGTCAAAGATTGGTGGGAAACTTTCTGTGAGCAAAAGGAAATAGAGGAACCCTCATTATTTACAGTCACGGCCACATGGAAATCCTTCAGAGATGCTATTAAGGAACAACACTACCCTATCGAAAGTTATGACGACTTGTATACCAAATGGACCACACTACAGCAAGAAAGAGACCAAGCAGTGCTAAAGTTCACAAATATCTTCCATACCTTGCGCACCAAGTTGGGTATCGAATATTCAGAGCGACATATGGTGCTCAAGTATCGTGGTGCTATGCATAGATACATCCAGACCGAAATGGAATTTCTGGACATCTCATCCTTGGGTGTAGCCTACCAATATGTCGTCAAAATAGAGTAGAAGCTCAAACAAAAGACACGACAATTTGGGCCAGGGAACCCCTCACAACAAAAGCTAGGAAAGGGCAGCCCCTTCCGACAGAAAAAAGGATAGAGAAAATATGGATAGTATCAATACAACTAGTCCAAGCCGAAAGAAAAGAAGGACACCGGGAAGACAAAAAATGATACCGGGAAGTGGTGTGACTTCCATAAGAGCCATTCACATAACACTATTGACTGTCGCTCAAGGAAGTCGCTGGTGGCTGAAGTGAAAGCCTCTAAAGCAAATGCGGGTTCTGACTCTGAGTTAGAACTAGAAAGGGGAAGACAGATAATTGACGTGGAACCCAGTGCCACCATTGCTACCACCAAGCTCTAGCCTAGAGAACCAGACGAGCTAGAAGAAGGAGATTGCCTCTTCCATTCACAGATGTGGGTAAAAGGCACCCTACTGCACTTCATCATTGATAGCAATAGCTAGAAGAACCTCATCTCAGCAGTGATCATCAAGCGGCTAGCCATGGCGACAACGTCACACCCACAACCCTCCACCATTGGATGGCTCTACCAAGGAAGCAATCTCCGCATCAGCCAATAGTGTCGACTGTCGTACGACATCAATCCCTTCAAAGACGAGATATTGTCTGATGTTTCTCCTCTCAAATTTTGTAATGTTATTTTGGGCCAACCTTATTTATGGAAATGTCATGTTGTATATGAGTCTAGGCTTCATAGTGTTATTATTACTTTGAACATGAAATTGTAAGGGATACCCGAGGTAGTCCCTCCTAGTGCTATTTCCTTGATCTCTACCAATAAATGCAGGAAGGTCATCTCTTAGACCAGGAAATTTGTCTTCTTCATGATTCTCTCTCAGAGTGAGCGAAAGATCACAACCACATCCAAGGCCTCCGTAGACGATCTCTCCACACAATAGAAGAAAGTGGATAAGGTCATGGAAGAATACTCGGATATCTTCTCCTCTCCTATCGGGGTACCTCTGCACTGCCAGATCAAGCATCCCATCGATCTGACCCCAGGCGCACCGCTACCCAATGGAGCAGTCTACCAACGCTCTCTATTAGAAAATGAGGACATCAAGAGGCATATGCAAGAACTGCTCCACAAGGGGAACATCTGTCTCAACTCATCACCTTGTGGGATCCCAATCGTGTTGGTGCAGAAGAAAGATGGGACCTTGCGACTCTACATTGATTACTGGGCCCTGAATAAAATCATAGTCCAAAATTGGTACCCGATTCCTCAAATAGATGACCTCCTTGATCAACTCAAGGGGGGCAAATACTTTAGTAAGATTGATCTAAAGTCTGGCTACCACTAGGTCACTAGGTCCCAATATAACAGACAGATGTATGGAAGACTCCCTTCAAGTCAAAAGAATGTCTTTTTGAATGGTTGGTCATGCCCTTTGGTTTGAAAAATGCTCCAACAACTTTTATGAGGATGATGGACGATATCCTAAAACATTTCACCAATACTTTTGTAGTGGTGTATCTGGATGACATCCTCATATACAACAAGACTTGGGCATAACACTTTCATCATATTCAACAGGTTATGCACACCCTCCGACAACACAAACTATATGTAAACTTGGAAAAATTCTCCTTCGGCATGGGCATGGTCCATTACTTAGGGTACATCATTGATGAGCATGGTGCGCATGTGGATCCATCCAAGATTCAGGTCATCCGTGACTTGCCAGCACCAACCACACTCACTGGACTTCAAAGCTTCTTGGGCCTCACCAATTTCTATTGCAGGTTTGTGCTCAGATTTTCTCATATGGTATGGGCCCTCAGCCAAATAACCAGGGGTGGCGGTGAGGAAAACATTGTGTGGGGCATGTCCCAACAACAAGCCGTCGATGAATTGAAGAATCATTTTTTCTCATCCCTGGTAATTTCATTACCGAACCTAAAACATCCCTTTGAGATCAATACAAATGCTTCAGACTATGTTGTGGGCGTCGTTCTCACTCAACATGGCCACCCCGTGGCATATCATAGTGAGATACTATCAGATGTTGTCTATAATTACCATACTTACGACAAAGAATGTACTCCATTGTGCAAGCCTGCTACCAGTGGAGACATTACATTCTTGGAAAGGAGATAGTCATCCACATCGATCACAAGCCATTACAGTTCATGCAAACCCAAGGAAAATTGCAGAATGACTGCCATCAGAAGTGGTCAACATACTTACAGAAGTTCCACCTTAACATCAAGTATAAAACAAGAAGTACCAACCGAGTTGATGATTACCTCAATCGACCTCTAGTCGTTGCACTCAACATGGTGCTATACTCTTGTGTCCATGAGACCTCTGGATGGCCCCACGTCTATGAGACAGACCCTGACTTCTCCACCACCTACCAAATGTTGGGCGCCAACTCAGTGGTCACTAATTTCCATCTTCATGATGGGTTGCTACGTCGTTTGGGCCGTCTCTGCGTTCCATCAAGCAAGTGTGTGAAGCTTATTTAGGAAGCTCACTATAGTTGGGTGGAAGACGCTTTGGCATCAAAAAAACAATGGCAGTGCTGTAGAAACATTTCTACTGGCCAAAACTTCGATAGGATGTCGGCAAGTATATCAGGTCCTACACCGCCTGCGCTATTTCCAAATTGACCACTAAGAAACAGGGCTTGTACACCCCTCTTCCTACTCCTAACAGGCCATGGGAATCCATCTCAATGGACTACATGTCGGGCCTCCCATCCACCAAGAGGAGAAATGACTATGTTTTTTTGGTTGTTGATCACTTTTCCAAGATGGTGATTCTAGCCGCCTGCAAGAAGAACATCACAGTAGAAGCCACTGCCAAGCTCTTCTTTGAACGAGTATTGATACATTTTGGGATCCCACAAATCATTATCTCAGACTATGAGAGTCGGTTCCTTAGCTCATTTTGGTCGAGCCTCTGGTCACTGTTGGATACCAAGCTCACCAAATCCACTGCCTTCCACCCCCAGACAGATGGCCAAACTAAGGTCGTCAATCGGATGGTCGTACATATCCTGTACGTGTACAATTAAAAACACCCTCGCATAGGGGATGAGAGTCTTCCCTATGTCCAACATAGCTACAATCAAGCCCTACATAGCTCAACTGGCCATAGCCCCTTTCAGGTGGGGTTGGGATTCCAACCATTGGACCCCATGGATGTTGCACTACCCCTAGCGACCACCTCGGCCGACTCGTCGCCTGCTCCACTAGAAGCTGACAAAGCCACCTGGTTCATTGAGCGGATACAACACATCCACCAATAGGTTCAGGATATTCTATAGAAGTCTAATGCCAAGTACAAGCAACGCCATGATCAACATCAGGTGCCACATAAGTTCAAGGTGGGTGACAAAGTTTGGTTTCATTTGGAGAAAGAATGCCTTACATGGCCCCATCAGAAGTTTCTCCCACTCCTTTATGGGAATACACCATCACCAAGGATGTGGGTGACAATTCTTTTGAGCCCAACGTTCCCGTCTTCCTTGGTCTACATCCAGTCTTCAAGGTGTCTCTCCTTCGACCATATTTCCCACCATTATTGGACACCTTAGAGATAGCAGAGCAGTTGACACCAATAAAACTCAACCCTTAATGCATGTAATAGAAATCCAGTGATCGTATTGTGGAGACATAAATCAAGGGCACTCAACAACAAATGATCCATCTTTATCTAGTTGTCAAAGCAGGGCAGGTCCTGCACCAAGGCAAGTGGCTCACCTGGGGCCAAATTTAGTAGAAATTTCCTCATTTGATGGGGGAAATCAACGCAATGAGGACCATTGCTTCCTAAGGAGGGAGGATTGATCTAGGTGGATATCAGTGGCCACACACCTATTCCACTGGCTCGAAGAATAGTTTTTCACCTTGGCAGTTTTTTGACAGTTTTTTGGGTTCCAAACTTCCGGGGCCGTTTTGAGGCCCTAAACAACGTTTTCTGAGATTTGGGGCCCACGTGACTACTGGAAGAATTAATCTAGGCTAGTCGAATTTTTTTCTTCTCGGATAGACCTTTCCAATGGGCTATCGTGCACCTAAAACGAAGATCATATGCAAAAGTTACGACCCCGGGAAGTTGATGTACTAACTTACCCAAACAGGGCCCACATGACTTTTGGTGCTTCATCTCCTAGGGTTAGGTTTTTGGATGTCTAGTCTTTTTGACATTCCTGTTTATTGTAAAAGGCCTTCAGAGCCTCATTGTAACCATCTTCTTGCGAATGATCACAACCTTCAAATCTCTTCTAAGAGATAAGCCACCACCATTCCAACAAGCTTGTTTTCCATTGCATTTTACAGTTTTAGCTTATTTCCTTATTGAATAGAAAACTAGTTTTAATGTATCTCTGTTATTCTGTATTAAGCATCTTTTAATAATCTGTATTCATTTTGTTCTACTCATAAAATATGGATTAGTGGTATCAGAGAGGTCTGCTCCTTATCGTCTTAATGCATGTCCCCAACGAGGTAGGGGTACAAAGAATTGGGTCTCGATCTTATTTCTGTTGAGGACAAAAGCTCTCGCACGCCCAAGAAACCTCTCATGGTAGGAGAAAATAAAGATGACGGGACATGAGATCCTTTCAAAATGTTGCTTGAGGAATCCCTCACGCAACAGAGGAACAAGATGATGGATAGTTTCACGCAAATCCTTCGGCAGCTACCAACAAGCGACACATCTTCCTTGAGTGGAGGCGTCGCCCCCTTCAAGGTACAAATCAACTTCGATATTCCTATATTTGAAGGTCAGATAGATGCAGATGTTGTAGACAAGTGGTTGAATCTACTAGAAGGGTATTTTTCTGTCCATAAATTTTTGAATAGATAAAATATTACTTTTTCACTCCTCAAGTTCGTTCCCCATGTCAAAGATTGGTGGGAAACTTTTTGTGAGCAAAAGGAAACATAGGAACCCTCATTATTTACAGTCACGACCACCTGAGAATCCTTTAGGGATGCTATTCAGAAACAATACTACCCTGTCAGAAGTTATGATGACTTGTATACCAAATGGACCACATTGTGGAAAGAAAGAGACCAAGCAGTGCAAGAGTTCACAAATATCTTCCATACCTTGCACACCAAGTTGGGTATCAAATATTTGAAGTGACATTAGGTGCTCAAGTATAGCAGTGCTCTGCATAGATACATCTAGAATGAAATGAAATTTCTAGAGATCTCATCCTTGGGTGCGACTTACTGATATGCCGTCAAAATCGAGCAAAAGTTTAAAAAAAAGACATGACAATTTGGGCATGGGAACCCCTCACAGCAAAAGCTAGGAAAGGGCGGCTTCAACCCACAAAACAAAGGATAGAGCAAAGATGGATAGTATCAGGAAAACCAGTCCAAGCCSCAAGAAAAGAAGGAAACTGGAAAGGCAAAAAAAGATACCGGGAACTGGTGCGACTTCCATAAGAGCCCTTGGCATAACACTATTGAATTCCGCTCAAAGAACTTGTTGGTGGCTGTAGTGAAAGCCTCTGAATCAGATGTGGGTTTTGGCTCTGAGTCAGAACCAGAAAGGGGAAGATGGATAATTAACGCAGAACCCAGTGGCATCGTTGCTACCACCAAGCTCCAACCTGGTGAGCCAGACGGTCCAGAAGAAGGAGAGTGCCTCTTCCATTGACAGATGTGGGTAAATGGCACCCCGTTGCACTTCTTCGTTGATAGTGGTAGCCAGAAGAACCTCATCTCAGCAGAGGCCATCAAGCGACTGGATCTACCGACAATGCCGCACCCACAACCCTACACCATTGGATGGCTCCACCAAGGAAGTGATCTTTGCGTCAACCAACCATGCCGACTGTCGTATGACATCACGCCCTTCAAAGATGAGGTATTATGTGATGTTGCTCCTCTTGAAGTTTGTAATGTTCTTTTGGGCCGATCTTATTTATGGAAACATCATGTTGTATATGAATCTAGGCCTCGTAGTTTTATTATTACTTTGAACAGGAAATTGTACATGATACCTGAGGCAGTCCCTCCTAGAAATATTTCCTTTATCTCTACCAAGCAATGCAGAAAGGTCATCTCTCAGACCAGAAAATTTGTCTTCTTCGTGATTCGATCTCAGAGTGAGCGAAAGATTGCAGCCACATCTAGGACCTCCACAGCCGATCTCTCCACACAACAGAAGCAAGTTGATAAGGTCGTGGAAGAATACTCAGATATCTTCTCCTCTCCTACTGGGGTACCTTTGCACTGCTAGGTTAAGCATCCCATCGATCTGACCCTAGGCGCACTGCTAAACAATGGACCAGTCTACCACTGCTCTCTGTTAGAAAATGAGGAGATCAAGAGGCAGATCCAAGAACTTCTTCACAAGGGGCACATCTATCCCATCTCATCACCTTGTGGGAGCACAATTGTGCTGGTGCAGAAGAAAGACAAGACCTAGAGACTCTGCATTGATTACCGGGCTCTGAATAAAATCACAGTCCGAAACCAATACCCAATTCCCCAAGTCGATGACCTCCTTGATTAACTCATGGGAGCCAAATACTTCAGTAAGATTGATCCGAAGTCTGGCTACCACCAGGTCCCAATATAACAAACAGATGTATGGAAGACTTCCTTCAAGTCAAAAGAAGGTATTTTTGAATGGTTGGTCATGCCCTTTGGTTTGACAAATTCTCCAACAATGTTTATGAGGATGATGGACGATATCCTATGACCTTTCACAAATACTTTTGTAGTGGTGTATCTGGATGACATCCTCATCTACATAAAGACTTGGGCGGAACACTTGTATCATATTGAACGGGTTTTGCACACCCTGCGGTAGAACAAACTATATGCAAACTTGGAAAAATTCTCCTTCAGCATGGACAGGGTCCATTACTTAGGCTACATTGTTGATCAACATGGTGTTCATGTGGATCCAACCAATATCCAGGTCATCAGTGACTGGCCAACCCCAACCGCACTCACTGAACTTCAGGTCTTCTTGGGTCTTGCCAATTTCTATCGCATCTTTGTGCTGGGATTCTCTCATATCGCATGGGCCCTCAACCAAGTAACAAGGGGTGGTGGTAAGGAAAAATTTGTGTGGGGCATGTCCCAACAACAAGCCTTCGATGACTTGAAGAAGTGTCTGTGCTAATCCCTGATACTTTCATTATCGAACCTACAACATCTCTTTGAGATCGAGACAGATGCTTCAGAATATGTTATGGGCGTCGTTCTCTCTCAACACGACCACCATGTGGCATATCATAGTGAGACACTATCAGATGTTGTCCGTAAGTACCTTAGTTACAACAAAGAAATGTACTCCATTGTGCAAGCCTGCTACCAGTGGAAACATTACATTCTTGGGAAGGAGGTCCAATCATCCACACTGATCACAAGCCACTAAATTTCATGCAGACCCAAGGAAAATTGCAGAATGACCGCCATCAGAAGTGGTCAACATACTTACACCAGTTCCACCTCAACATCAAGTATAAAACAGGAAGTACCAACTGAGTTGCTGACTGCATTAGCCGACCTCCATTCATGACACTCACCACGGTAATAGACTCTTGTGGCCACGAGACCTCCGGATGGCCCCACCTCTACGAGACATACCCTGAATTCTCCACCACCTACCAAATGTTGGATGCCAACTTAGTGGTCGCTAATTTCCATATTTAGGATGGGTTGTTGTGTTGTTTGGTCCATCTACGCGTTCCATCAAGCGAGCATGTGAATCTAATTTGGGATGCTCACTACAGTCGGGTGGCATGACAATTTGGCATCGAAAAGACAGTGGAAGTGCTGCAGAAACATTTCTACTGGCCTTCAAGTATATCAGGTCCTGCAGTGCCTGCGCTATTTCCAAACCGACCACTAAGAAACAAGGCTTGTACACCCCTCTGCCTACTCCTAATAGGCTATGGGAATCCATCTCAATGGACTACATGTCAGGCCTCCCATCCACCAAGAGGAGAAATGACTGTGTTTTTGTGGTTGTTGATTTCTTTTTCAAGATGACGATTCTAGCCACCTGCAAGACGAACATCACAGTAGAAGCCATTGCAGAGATCTTCTTTGAACAAGTAGGGGTACATTTTGGGATACCACAAACCATTATCTCAGACCATGACAGTCAATTCCTCAGCTCATTCTGGTCGCGCCTCTGGTCACTGTTGGATACCAAGCTCACCAAATCCACTGCCTTGCACCCCCAGACAGATGACCAAACTAAGGTCGTCAATCGGATGGTCGTACATATCCTGTGCATGTACAATTCAAAACACCCTCGCACATGGGATGAGAGTCTTCCCTATGTCCAACATAGCTACAATCGAGCCCGGCATAACTCAGCTGGCCATAGCCCCTTTCAGGTGGGGTTGGGATTCCAACCATTGGGCCCCATGGTTGTTGCACTACCCTTGGGGACCACCTCGACCGACTCATCCCCTGCTCCACCAGAAGCTAACAAAGCCACCCAGTTCATTGAGAGGATCCAACACATCCGCCAACAAGTTCAGGATATTCTATAGAAGTCTAATGCTAAGTACAAGAAACACAATTATCAACATCGGGTGCCACATAAGTTTCAGGTGGGCGACAAAGTTTGGTTGCATTTGCAGAAAGGAAACCTTACAGGGCCCCATCGAAAGCTTCCCTCACTCCATTATGGGACGTACACCATCACCAAGATTGTGGGTGACAATGCTTTTGAGCTCAACATTCCCCCCTTCCTTGGTCTGCATCCAATCTTCAACATGGCTCTCCTTCGACCATATTTCCCACCATTATTGGACACCTTAGAGATAATAGAACAGTTGACACTAATAGAGCTCAACCCTGATTGCATGCAACAGACATCCAGTGATCAAATTGTGGACACATAGATCAAGGGCACTCGACAACAAAGGATCCATCTTTATCGAGTCATCAAAGCAGGGCAGTTCCTGCACCAAGGCAAGTGGCTAATCCAGGGCCAAATTCAACATAAATTTCCTCATATGATGGGGGAACTCAATGCAATGGAGACCATTGCTTCCTAAGGAGGGAGGATTGGTCCAGGTGGATATCGGTGGCCACCCACCTATTCCACTAGCTCAAAAAACAGTTTTTCACCTTGGCAATTTTTCGACAGTTTTTTGGGTTCCAAACTTGCGGGGTCGTTTTGAGGCCCTAAACGACGTTTTTTGAGATTTGGGCCCTAGGTGATTGTTGGAGGCACTAATCTAGGCCAATCGAAAATTCTTCTTCTCAATTGGACATTTCCAACAGGCTATGGTGCGCCTAAAACGAAGATCGTAGGCAAAAGTTACGACCCCGAGAAGTTGATGTACTAACTTACCCAAACCGGGCCCACTTGACTTTTGGTGCTTCATCTCCTAGGGTTAGGTTTTTGGATGTCTAGGGTTTTTTATATTCCTGTTTATTGTAAAAGGCCTTCAGAGCCTCATTGTAACCATTTTCTTGTGAATGAACGCAATTGTCACGTCTCTTCTCATAGATAAGCCGCCACCATTCCAACAAGCTTGTCTTCCACTGCATTTTACAATTTCAGCTTATTTCCTAATTGAATAGAAAACCAGTTTTACTGTATCTCTGTTATTCTATGTTAAGCATATTTTAATAATATGTATTCATTTCGTTCTACTCATAAAATCCGGATCATTTTCCATGGAATATAACATAAAATGCAGAGAATTTCTTACACTCTGACACACATTTCCACAACCCCAAAATTCTAACTCTTGGAACTCGCCACTGCAAGCACTTGCAAATCCAGAACAACTTTGTCTCTTTGACCCATAACAAATGACATAGTAGATAAATGGATTAAGCAACCCCCCCCCCCC
>JASDQU010013780.1:24647-58428 GCA_032191745.1 Picea mariana | reverse complement strand
CAGCAGGGAAAGAGAGGGAAACTGGATTTCCGGTTCTGTGCAGAGGATTCCAACTTGATCTCCGTTCTGTGCAAGAGGGCTAGCTGCTGAGGAACAGAGGGTTCCAAAAACGAAATGGATTCAGGTATTCATTTATTTAAATTCCGCTTCTATATGATTCAGATTGAAAACTAAAAGTTCCAGGTCCTGCAAATATGCTAACATACTTAGGTTAGCATGCATATAGATAGCCTTTAATATGGCAACATAGTGGTCCATGATAGATTTCTCTACAGAAAAATTTCGAAAACTTAAGTTGCCTTGCCTAGATGAAGAAGGCCGCAAGTGTACATAAGAAGAACTTTGTAAAATGAACATATATGTGCAAACCTGCAAGGAGTGCCAAACTGTACATTATAACTTGAAATGAGAGAATGAAGATGAGCATAGCAATTGCAAACAAAGCATACTTGCGACTCAACTTTGCAATGTTCAACATACTCGCAACCCAGTAGTGCAGAATTCATGAGACTCACAACTTGACGCTTGGAAAATGAACGACACAGCATAAAACTGTAGAAGCACTAAGCCTGCAACTCAACATTGGGAACTCTGGACCAATGAGAAAAGGAATGGCGGGGATGACAGATCTGCAAAGGATCACTAATGGAGTAAAGGGCTCATCATAGAAGGACATTACTGAACCCGATCAACACTAATGGCGATGACGACCTTTAGAATCTGATAGGGTATCTTAATCGGATCAATTTTTTTAATGAAATATGCATCAATTTTCCATTCATAGAACACTACGTTCAAAGCATATTGGAAAAACAGGGTGCAAATAGGCCACCATCAAACAATGAAAATCAGGGTAATTTAATGTACCTCGGTCTAGATTCTCATTAATTGGGTCAACAACAATCATACTATTCAAAATTAGGGTTTGTCTAAGAAATATAATTTAGATACTAGTTTGACTCAAATAATGTAATGTACCTTGTGTACAATTAGATAATATAAATAACGAAGATATTGTTGCAGTATTGCTTCTTTATGGTTATCTAATGAACGTATTTTTTCTTTATACGAAGTGCACACGACACAAAAGATATATTGGATAAATGTAGCCCTAACATACGCCTGCAAAAGATATATTGGATAAATGTAGCCCTAGCATACGCCTGCAAAAGAGATATTGGATAAAAGTAAGCCCTAGCATACGCCTGCAAAACACATGTATCAAACAACCCACTTTTCTAACAAAGGCAAATGTTGCTCAGCAGTTTGGTATCAAAGCAAGGATTGAAGGAAAGCCCAATGCGTAAAACACAGGTATCTAACAACCCACTTTTTAAACAAAGGCAAATGTTCGTTGTGAGTTTGGTGTCAAAGCTAGGATTGAAGCAGAGCCCAATGACTTGAGATAGAGAAGGAAAGACATGATTTATTTGAGATAGAGAAGTTTAACTAGTCAAAGAGAGAATGTGTGTGGAGAAGTTAGAATCATCTTCACATGGTAAGGATCAAATTGCAACATAAAGCATTAATAAGATGCTTGAAGAACTATTGTTTCCTAGTTTAATAAAAATAAATGAAATTGACAGGTTCCTAAATTGACATACTTTTAGCACTTGTCTAATATCTTTTTGCTTACCATTTTTCATTAATCATTTTCTTTTTGATACATTTTTTATCCAGTTTGCCTCACTTGTCATTAAGGTATGAATTTTTCCTCATATTCAATTTTTATACTATTCTTTCATATTTCTTAAGGAACTTGTTACGATCATGCACTAATATTGTTATACAGAGAAATTATAGTGGCTTCCTTTCAGTAGTTGCAACTTCTGACAATGGCTGCAGTTTCTCACCATGGCTTCGACTCCAAGCACAATATGACAACGCTACTGTAATTTCAAGATTGGCATACCAACACACCTCCACTTGGAAATCCAAAACATGGTTTTGTTCCTAAGATCGAAGACATGGATCTGGGTGGATCAAACCTTACCCAACTCGCACGTGTGGACCTCCAGTATGAAATAAGGGTACAGACCAAAATTAGTAGTAGTTTTGAAATAACCAACTTCCGTCCCAATTTTTGAGCAGATGATGAATTTGAAAAATTTGCACCATGAGTTTTGTCTGTAACACATAAAATTGAGTTTCACACGGGTTGTTTTTTAAAACAAGCTATGGTTTGAGAGAAAATGATGGTTCTTTATCACGAACTCTTTGTTGCTGCAATTCCGAGTCTCGTGTTGCTGAGATTAAGAAACGATCTTCACATAGGAAGGCGACATGAGGTAAGTGGGTGACAAAAGGAGAAATTAGTTTGCTTATTGAGTCATCACAGGCCCAACTTTTACTAAAATTTGACAATATCAATGTAAACAGATGAATAACTGATTCTCATGGTTGTCCATCCATCTCTTTGTGTTATTTTAGACATTTATGCATTGTATAAGAATCTTAGCTTCCCTATAGTTGGTGGGGGAGGAGAATTAGTCTAGCAATTGCATTCTGTTGCTATTCTAATCTTTAGACTTCTGCAATATTATTTAGTTTTGTTTTCATGTTTGCATAATGGCGTGTTGAACGTTCATGTTATCTTGATTCCGTAGACCCGTGCCTTGTCTAAGGGGGTAGGCCCCCCTCCTTAATCAGGTACCGCTTGTATATTAGCATAGGACTTAACATTTCAGTTCTGTTTAGTTTATTTTGTAGTTGTTCTATTTTCTTAATTCTGTCGCAATTCCAGATTTCATAGAACAATTAATTGTGATTCAAGTGTGGTTAATGTTTAATTTCTTAGAGTTGAGAATTTTGTAACTTTAAATTGCAATTCAACATTGATTTGAATTCTATAAGTTCACGATCACCGATGCTGCTACAGTTTTATGATACTGCAATTCACATTGCTGTAAATTCTGTTGCGTTGAAATTTACGTTGTTGCAACTCATGTCACTGCAATTTCTTTTGTGTTGCAGCTTTGTTACTGCAACTCCGCTTGCAACTGCACTTCATTTCATTTGTTTTCTATAGCTTTTTTATTTATCAATTTGTGACTAATATTATTGAATTGATGTTGGATGAGCGAACATGTGATTGTTATAAAACAAGAATCACATTGTACTTGAAGCAAGTCACCATTAGATCATAGCATAGTTTAACTTTCCTGCAAGTGTGATTTAATTTCTGGAAGCACGATTTTAATTCCTGCTAGCATGATTTTAATTATGCAAGTGTGATTTAATTTTTGCAAACATGATTTAAATTATGTAAGAGTGGTTTTCTTTTCCTGCACGTTTGACATTTACTTTCCTGAAACTCATAATTAGCGTAGTCTGGTGACTTAAAGTATTTTGAATTCCTGATTTGTGACATTAAAATACTACAACTCTTGAGAAAAACATTATTTCTTTTGAATGTACGGTGCATGACAGTTCGTAAGTAAGTTATGACCCCAGATTGATAATGTAATATACCTTGTGTTTATTACAATGCCATTAATTATTAATTAAATAATTAATGTAATAATTATTACTTTTAATGTAAAGTTATGTCTTTAGACAAAAAGACGTGACTCTACTCATGTAAGTGTATTTATACACGTTGTTGTACATTTGAATAAACAACAAATAATAAATTTATTAAACATTAAATATATATTTTATATATATCAAGTATTAAGCTTCCAAGTGGTATCAAAGCGAAAATCTTGGCGAAAATAAAAAACACATGCATTCAAGATGGAAAATATCATTCTTAAAAACATGAAAATTATGGAAAATATGAGTAACACTCTTGAAGAAATAAATAATTCTGTGAACAAAATAACGGAAAAACTAATAGAGAAGACAGTCCTGGTATGCTTGGAGGACAGTTTCTGCCAAAACCAAATTGTGCTTCATGAAAGAAATCAAAAGAATCCATTCATCGCCAAGTCAGACCTTGAAGGTGAAGGTGAATTCACACCGGCATTTGGACAATCATCACCAACCCAATTAGCGTTTGGACAATCAACACCAGTCACAATCTGGTCTCTGACACAAACAAAAATAAAAAAATGCATAATGGTTGAACTAGATGAGCATGAAAGGCTATCACCTTTGTGAATGAATCCCACCAGAATTTGACGTCATTGCTCTGCAATGAGGAATGCGATTTCTTAATCAAAAACAATGGAGAGAAGGTCCCAGTAATAGAGCTTGTTGGGAAAATAATGGGTCTGTATTTCTCAGCACTCTGGTGTGGTCCCTATAAAGAATTCACCGCACAACTTGTTGAGATTTACGATGAACTCATGAGGAAAGGAGAGGCCTTTGAGATTGTGTTAGTTCACCTTGACCACACAAATCAAAAATTCAAAAAGTATCATGCAAGCATGCCATGGATGGCTCTTCCATTTGGAGATAGGAAACAGTGTGAATAGTCTCGACACTTTCATGTTTAGTCTATCCTGACCTTGATTGTTATAGGGCCTGTTATCCCCGATTTCTAGGGATAACTAGGAGATCATGTCTCGAGGCCCACAGGTCCTAGACATGGAGTATCGAGAGCATGATTGACTTGAGCATGGCCTTGGAGGGCCCATCCTTCTCTTCTTTCATCAGATTTGTCTTGTCAGTAGCAACAACATCCATCACCATCAGCTTGGTCTTGTATCAGAGAAGACTCTTGCTCCATGAGGTAATTGGTCCAGGTATCATGGTATGTGTCATTTTTTTATCATTATAACCTTTAGATATATGCATCTCACTCCTTTTATTTCTGACAACTGTTTGGATCTTACATTAACCCACTTGACCATGGTTGGGGGGATTGACAGGGTGTCCTAGCAAGCCTGTACCCATAGGTTTTGGTTTGCTATCGGGGGGATTTATGAAGGGCCATCGTCCACTCCCATCATATCATCACTTTTACATCTTATCTCCCACTCATCTGTCCCATTCCCCTAGTTCGGGCATTAGGATGATCTGTTTGTGGGGTTACACCTTATCTCGTGGGAAGAAGGGGCTAAAGGCCCAGAAGGTAAAAGCATCTGGTAAAAGATAAAAGCCATAAAAATGAAACCTAGAGATGCCTCGCCTAGAGATCCCCGAGAAGGAAATAAAGAGTCTCTCAGCAAGAAATATGAGGGACCCTAAGAAAAATAACTAAACAAGACCTAGCCAAGAGGATAGGGGGTCTCATCACGAGCCATCCTATTACGTTCATGGGTACCTAGCAGTATGACATTGCCATTATCTGGTCACCATGCCAGGGCAATGACCTTTGGTTGCATGGTCAAGGGAAAGGGGGTCTCATCACGAGCCGACCTTATCATCTCTGTGAAAGTGCTTGTGGGTAACACTGTCAGCTCTGGTCACCATGCCAAAGCAGTGTCCTCTAGTTAGTCCTTGAAAAAAAAAAAAAAAAAAAAACAAATAAAGAAAAGGAAAGAATAAAGGCAATAAAGGGCTTGGAAAGAATTGCATCCATGACGGGTACAACTCGCCTTCTACAAAGGCACCCACAGATAATATCATGCATCCTTGTCTCTCACTCTACCTGTATGTCTGGACATCCTTTGACCACATCACCTCGTGTTACATGGCTTGGATGATACCCCTTGGAGAATTTCCTTTCCTTATGAATACTAGCCCAATAGGATATTTTGTATTTTTCTTCGGCTTTGTATTGTAGGTCTTTGTAATATCTTTGAGCTATTGAATGATATATCAGGGTTTTTATGCATATGTTTGATAACCTTAATGATGAAACATGATTCACATTGCTATGATCCCTGTGACTAATGAGCCCATGGAGGGTGAAGTTTTTGATGTGTAGGACCATGCCCGATGGACAGGTACCAGTTGGACTGGCACACATGGGGATATGATTAGTTCGGACCTCCATGGGGTTGAAGAGCCCATCAGATGGTTGTTGGGACCCCATCAGGGGCAGAGACAGGACAGTGCTTGATTGAGCTTTTACACCTGAGAAGAAGAAGGATGTTCCATCCGGGACACTTTGGCTGAGCCCAGCCCAGGGGGGTTGACCCACTTCAGGTGGAACGTCTCCCTTTGATGGCACAGGACGTCACCTAGGGGCCACTGATGTCACCTTCAACATATGGTAGTTTGATAGGGCAGCTGGCACGTGTGGCATGGTTTGGAGGCCTAAAAAGGGCCAATGTTTTGTCATTTGTGTTGGTGCTGCATTTTTCCCTAAAAAGGGCCAACGTCTCCCTCAGGAGGGCTTGACGTCTTGCTTATGCTCATTTAGGGTTTTAATTTAACAGTTTAATGTAAAAACAATATGATTTTGGGTTGTGGCCTTGTCGGCTATTTTTAATGACCTAATTTTAATTGTAGGTCATGATACACTATATATTGAGGATGTTTTTCCCTCATTTGAACATAGCACACAACTCACTCTCTTGTGAGGTCTGATTTTTGTGCCCATTTTTGTGCCCTTATTGGGTATTTGGTCTTTTAAAGTGAGGCTCACTTGTTGATGGAAGGATTATCTTGGCATTTTTGGCATTTCTCTTGAAGGAAGGTTTACAACTAGGGTTTGCACCTGCTTTTTCATCATGATATGTAAGTGTTTTCTTGCAAAACTTCTTAATTTAATGGTTCTAGGTTTATATTCTTGCATTTACTTATATATTTGTTGATTTAAAACTCTAGGTGACAAGCACACAAGTAGGTCCTTGTTTCATGTCCCCCAAAAGAGAAATATTCAGCCATTGAAGAAGGAAGAAAGAGCCTAGCCTTTGCTACACTCTTTTCACTTTTTCCTTTGTGCTAGCTGTGTTTTTAAAGGTTAAGAAGGAGGTGACGTCCCAGGCCTAGGTTATCTACACCTAGGGCCGTCCATCTTCTAGGGTTTGGTGATAGAGCCTCGCCATTGCAACACTCTCCCTCACCTCACTCTCTTGTTTTAACTTATCTTTTATGCTAGCCGTTTTGCCAAGTTTGACCTAAGGAAGGAGGAAAGAGCATGGGGCCTTGCTTAAGCAACACCGGAGTGAGACTCTTTCCCCTAGGGTTTTGATTCTAGGGCCCTGCCATTGCAGCGCTCTAGAAACCTTCCCTCTTGTCCTTAGCCTTTTATCCCTTTAATTCCGCGTCATCTCCTTAATTGACTCCATTTACCCCTAGGCACTGATCTTAGAGCCACAACGTTGAAGTGATAGTGCTCAAACAACCTCTTAAAACCTTTTAAATTTGAAACCCTAACTAACTAGCTAACCTTAACTAGGCTGACATCATACTTGGTTATTCCATCTTGACGCAGCACCTTTAATGATAAACAATTAGATGATGGTTGAAAGCATTTATTGAGTAAAAGATTGATTAAATACATTGTTGGCTACATCATCTCAGTAGTTATTGATGAATTGATATTCTCCATTGCTATATTGATAAAACGTTGATCTCATTAATATCTGTTGTTTTACATTGCTTACATATTGATGTCAGATAGTTACATGAAGTACTAACCCACTGAATTATAGCCTGCATATATTCTTTTGCTATTGTCTTGTTCCAGGCAGGTGTTCTCATTTGGGCATACACTTCTTTATTGGCTGATTAGCCAGACTACCTGAACTTGGTGGTAACCTGTGAGGAGGAACTTCTTCTTTAACCTTTATACTTTGGCCTCTTCAAAACCCCAGGTTACCAGGGACGTCTCCCCTGGGCTAACCTCCCTAAATAGAAATAACCTCCCCATTGTGGTGACATTGGGAGGGGTAGGTTCTTGTTACGCCAGTTTGGCCTCTACCTTCTAGCCATTTGATCTAGGTACAAACTATGCGATAACATTTTGACACCGTTGTCGGGGAACACTGAGTCAATCTTCCTCAAACGACAAATCTTTTCGGTAAACCTTGCCTCAAAGACCTTTTTTTACAAGCTTACTTGGCGACTCCACTAGGGTGTTTTTCCCCCTTTTCTTTGGTAGTTTCAAGTAAACTCTCTGACGACTCCACAAACTAGAAGGAGATTCAACAATTCTCCTTTGTCTTTTAGAAGGAAGCCTCCCTTAAATTCTCTTGTTGTCAAATCACTTTTCGGGAAGAGCCTTCCTTTAAGAATCATGTCTACCTCTCAAACCGCTACAACAAACCCAGTCAACAATCAAAGACAATGGTCATCTACCCTTTTCAGGCCGGTAGACATGTCAGCCATACCTGGCTATCCTAGGAAAATGCCACCCAAGTATGAGAAGTGGTTGCCTAAATTTACTGGTACTGATGCCATCAGTGCCGAAGAGCATATGAGTAAATTTTGGGCATTCTTTCAGCTTCACCCCATCAGTGATGATGCTGAAGATTTGGTCATGAAGTTATTCTCCGCTACTCTTTATGATGCCTCAATGCGTTGGTACCTCAGCCTTCCTGATGGAAGCATCAAGACCATGGATAGACTTGAAGAGGCCTTTTTCAAAAGATGGAGTATCAAAGAAGACCCTAATATGCTTCTCACTCGACTGAATAGCCTTGCTAAATATGAGAATGAGTCCATTTGAGAATTTCACACCAGATTCGAGACATTGCTACAAAGAATTCCTGCAAGCCATCACCTGAAAGATGACTACCTTGTTCATATTTATACCAGATCTTTCAATGGCAAACTAGGGTATCTTCTTAGAGACAAAAAACCCCCAGTCCATTCAAGAATCCCAAGAGCTCTCCACTAAGATAGAAGGGAACCTCCTTTCATCTAAGATTGAGTCCTTTGCTAACCCAAGGGGGAGAATAGACACCAAGCAGAAAATAGTACACAATGCTGAGGCTACTTCAGATCTCTGTGCCAATATCAACAAATTACAAGCCTCCATTGATGGCATCATAAAGAATTAGGAAGAAATGATGAGCTGGATTGTCAGACTTGAAAAATCCCAGATCCAAGCACCTAGGCCTCCGTTCAAAGGGCAATTCCAGAAAGGGAACCAATTTTACAAGCGAAAGAATGAAAAAAAAGTTCTAAATACCTTGGCCCCTACAAACGTTGTTGATGAAAATCCTTGGTGCCTTGAGTGCAGTGAAGCACATTGGGAGCATGAGTGTCCTTATAACGCTGGCCAACAACAAGTCAATAACATGGACTGCTTTCCTCAGATAAATATCACATATATAGAACATCAACAAGTTGTGAGGGAAGCAGCCAGAGCAGCAAGGATGGCGGTAATAAACAACTTAGACTAGGAATCACGAGAAAAGCTAAAGAAGCAGGAAGTTCAGGTATACAGAAGGAAGAATCTGAAACAACCTACTGCTGATCAGCCAAAACCACCGCCTCTTGAGGTGCTTCTTCCCAGGGCATCCAAGACTGGTAAGGTTGACCTTGACTTTGACTTTGAAGGGGTGCTATCAAAGATGCATGTGAATGTTCCCCTAAGAGAAGCAATCAAGATCCCATCCATCAAAGAATGCTTTGATACCTTCTTTTCAGGATCAGATGAACCTATGGACCCCCCTATTATGTTTCAAGCTGACCATTTCAGGGTCCAGTATGGTGAAAACCCTCCCTTCTTCATGACTTTAACAATGAACAACAAATATCTAAACAATTGCATGTTAGGTACAGGTGCTGGTGCTAACATGATGTCTCTTAAAGTCATGCAACAAATGGGCTTGAAGGTCACTAGGTCCTATAGGAATGTGTGTGGTTTCGAATCTAAAGCAATACCCACACATGGGGTGGTTGAAAATGTTGAAGTGCACTTAAACGAATACCCCGAGAAAACAATCCACATTGACATTATAGTGGTTGATGTCCCAGATGTGTGGGGAATGTTGTTATCTAGGAAGTTTGGTGCAATGATAGGCGGTTCCCTTGAAATGGACCTCACCTTTTTGCGATTACCTTTGAAAGATGGAACGTTGGGACGTCTACTTAATGTACCAATAATAGGGGACCATGTGCAAGATATTGTTCATCCCACCAAAAATGATAAAGCGCAGGACGATATGATACAAACTCTTCAAAAATATTCTCTAAAAGACATGCCCTTTGCAACAGAGAAAGAATTTTATCAGATCGAATGGCCCAAGAAAGAAGAATACCAACAACTCCTAGATGAATTCAAGAACAAATAAGTTGGAACGGTGAAAATATGAAAGAAAAATGAAGATGAAATACAAATCTGCTTGTCTCAGCAAGAATTCTTTATAGCAGAAGCCCACCCACCTCCCTTAGTGTAGTACACCAGGGTTGTTCAGGGAATGACCAAATACAAAGTCATAAAGTATAAGGAGGGAGATATGGTATGGATGTGGGATACTCATAAAGGAGAGCCAACTAATGTAAAAGGAAGCACACAGTCATGGCTTAGACCCTTCAAAGTTGGAATGGAATCAGTGGATAACTCATACTACTTGTCCACTTTGGAAGGAAGAAGGCGCCCATTACCCATCAGTGGGCACCTCCTCAAACCCCACCAAGGTGGTGGGACCTGACTCCACAGGTAAGTGTAGGTAGGTAGGCATTTTTCATGTATTATACCATTTGCATTTCATGATAGTTTTCTTCCTCACTTGCACATTGATTGTTTTATTTCAGTTGTATACATATATATTGCGGGGTGGAAATACCACCCCACCTTTGTTATTGATTCCCTTTTCGATTTGAGTAGGTCTGCAGGTTATGATAGAGATGTTGAGGTTCTCATGCACTCTACGGTGAGCACATGTCCCCGAGTTGGAGCCATATGTTATCCCCGATTTCTAGGGATAACTAGGAGATCATGTCTCGAGGCCCACAGGTCCTAGACATGGAGTACCGAAAGCAGGATTGACTTGAGCATGGCCCTGGAGGGCCCATCCTTCTCTTCTTTCATCAAATTTGTCTTGTCAGCAACAACAATATCCATCACCATCGGCCTGGTCTTGTATCAGAGAAGACTCTTACTCCATGAGGTAATTGGTCCAGGTATCATGGTATGTGTCATTTTTGATCATTATAACCTTTAGATATATGCATCTCACTCCTTTTATTTTTGAAAACTTCTTAGATCTTACATTAACCCACTTGACCATGGTTGGGGGGATTGACAGGGTGTCCTAGCAAGCTTGTACCCATAGGTTTTAGTTTGCCATCGGGGGGATTTATGAAGAGCCATCGTCCGCTCCCATCATATCATCACTTTTACATCTTATCTCCCACTCATCTGTCCCATTCCCCTAGTCCGAGCATTAGGAGGATCTGTTTGTGGGGTTGCACCTTATCTTGTGGGAAGAAGGGGCTAAAGGCCCATAAGGTAAAAGCAGCTGGTAAAAGATAAAAGCCATAAAAATGAAACCTAGAGATGCCTCGCCCAGGGATCCCTGAGAAGGCAATAAAAAGCCTTTCAACAAGAAATAAGAGGGACTCTAAGAAAAATAACTAAACAAGACCTAGCTAAGAGGATAGGGGGTCTTATCACGAGCCAACCTATTACGTTCATGGGTACCTAGCAGTATGACATTGCCATTATCTCATCACCACGCTAGGGCAGTGACCTTTGGTTGCATGGCCAAGGGAAAGGGGGTCTCATTACGAGCCAGCCTTATCATCTCTATGAAAGTGCTTGTGGGTAACACTGTCAGCTCTGGTTACCACGCCAAGGCAGTGTCCTCTATTTAGTCCTTGAAATAAAAAGAAAAAAGAAAATAAATAAAAGGAAATAATAAAGGCAATAAAGGGCTTGGAAAGAATTGCATCCATGATGGGTACAACTCGCCTTCTACAAAGGCACCCATAGATAATATCATGCATCCCTGTCTCTTACTCTACCCGTATGTCTGGAAATCCTTTGACCACATCACCTCGTTTTACATGGCTTGGATGATACCCCTTGGAGACTTTCCTTTTCTTATGGATACTAGCCCGATAGGGTATTTTTTCTTTTTCTTCGGCTTTGTATTGTAGGTCTTTGTAATATCTTTGAGCTATTGAATGATATATTAGATTTTTTATGCATATGTTTGATAACCTTAATGATGAAACATGATTCACATTGCTATGACCCCTGTGACTAATGAGCCCATGGAGGGTGAAGTTTTTGATGTGCAGGACCATGCCCGATAGACAGGTACCAGTTGGACCGGTACAAATGGGGAGATGATTAGTTCGTACCTCCATGGGGCTGAAGAGCCCATAAGATGGTTGTTGGGATCCCATCAGGGGCAGAGATAGGACAATGCTTGATTGAGCTTTTGCACCTGAGAAGAAGAAGGACGTTCCATCCTGATGCAACACCTTTAATGATAAGAAATTAGATGATGGTTGAAAGCATTTATTGAGTAAGAGATTGATTAAATACATTGTTGGCTACATCATCTCAGTAGTTATTGATGAATTGATATTCTCCATTGCTATATTGATAAAACTTTGATCTCATTAATATCTGTTGTTTTACATTGCTTACATATTGATGTCAGATAGTTACATGAAGTACTAACCCACTGAATTATAGCCTGCATATATTATTTTGCTATTGTCTTGTTCCAGGAAAGTGTTCTCATTTGGGCATACACTTCTTTATTGGCTAATTAGCCGAACTACCTGACCTTGGTGGTAACCTGTGAAGAGGAACTTCTGCTTTAACCTTTATACTTTGGCCTCTTCAAAACCCCAGGTTACCGGGGACGTCTCCCCTGGGCTAACCTCCCTAAATAGAAATAACCTCCCCATTGTGGTGACATTGGGTGGGGTAGGTTCCTGTTACACCAGTTTGGCCTCTACCTTCTAGCCATTTGACCTAGCTACAAACTGTGCGATAAGAGGGCCAGATGGGAAAACATTACAGACGGAATCAATGGACTTGATCTGAGAACACGTTATAGGTAGCTATGGCAATACGCATGCTAGGAACAATAAATTTGAGTGGCATGACGAATTTCTTTACATAGACCAACTTGAATGGAGTATCCTTCATTATCCATTTACAGGTTGTTTAATATGCCCATAGTACTGCTAGAATACGCTGGTCCCAGTCATCATGCTACACATTACAAACTTTAGTTAAGGCATGTTCTAAAGTCTTATTAAAATCTTCAACCATACCATTAGCTTATGGATAATAGGGGGTGCTCTTATGGTGATGGATCATGAACTCGTAGGTGAGATTTTGGATGGTCTCATTCAAAAATTGCGCACCTTGATCACTCATTAATATTGTCGAGCACCCAAACCTGGTAATCACATTCTCAAATATGAACCACGTTGTTGTTTATGCAATACAATCCTTTACCGATGTTGTTTCAGCCCATCTGGTCAAATATTATGTGGTTGTAATGATGTAACGTGCACCGATCCAGCTCATGGGGGGGATGATGGGGCCTACAAAGTCAATGGCCCACTTGTTAAATACTTCCAATGCTGCAATGGGAAACAAAGGAAGTTCATCTCTTTGGTAAGGTTTTTCTATGTACTAATAGACGTCACGTTGTTTACAATATTCCTTGGTATTTGCAAACAATGAGGGCTACCATAACCCTGTGAGTAGGACCTTACGTGAAATGGCCTTGTCGACATTTTGACCTCCTAAAATTCCCCCATGCGCTTCATACAATATTGTGTCCTGTTCTTACTCTAAGAAACACCTTAACAAAATGCCATCAACCCCCAACTTGTATAATTTCCCAACAATTAACTGATAGCCAACACTGTGGGTCACCATTTGGCGGTGTTGGGCCTGTGTATACTCAGTCAGGGCTTGTCTAGATGTGAGAATTTCGATCTAAGCTAGTTGATCGAGAGCTACCTCTACGTGAAAAATTTGTGCATCGGGGAGTTAATCGTCGAGGTTCCAACCAACTTCTTCGGACTCGATCCTTGACAAATAATCTGATCCGAAATTATATTTTTTGGGTTTGAAAACCACCTCAAACTTGAATTCTTGGAAGGGAAAAATACAATGACATATTCTCCTCCCCAACATTGCCTTGTTGACCAAATACTTGAGCGTCGAATGGTCAGTGAAAAATTTGAAAAGTGTTCAAGTCAATAGTGTCGAAAGTTTTGCAAGGCATACACCATAGTTAGGCCTTTGCGTTCAGTCGTTGTATAGTTTTTCTTAGAATAAAAAAAAAATTGATTAGCAAAGTAAACTGGATGATCAATATTCCCTTTGCCATGCTACGTAAGGACTGTTCCCAACACAATGGAAGAAGCATCTACATGAACATGAAAGATCTTGGACCAGTCGAGGAAGACCATGATCGACGCAGTGACTGGCTTCTCCTTCGAGGTATCCAATGCTTCCTAGTATTCCTATGTCTAGAGATACTTTGTGTCTTTGCGTAGTAGCTTCTCCAATGGTGCAACAATCTTCACATAACTCTGAATGGACCATCGGTAATATTCTGTATGACCCAAGGTGGCACATAGCTCCCTGATAGAAGTGGGGGACACCATATATAGGATGGAAACAATTTTTTCTTGGTCAACCAACAATCTATCCTTGCAAATGACATGCTCCAAAAGTGTTCCACATGGCGTACAAAAGATGCACTTCTTCAATTTTAAGGAAATTTGGAGTTGGTGACATCTGTCCAACATTAAGCGAAGAGCTTGCATATGTTATTTTCACAAGTTGAATACCATCTAGTTTTCCAGGTAGACCTCTAGTAATTTTTGAATGAAATCTTTGAACGTTGCGACCACGATCCTGGAAAATATCACGGGTGGATTCTTCAGCCCAAAGGGCATCACCGTATAAGTAAAGGATCCCCAATCTGTTGCAAACATGATCTTGGCTTGATCTTCCTTAGTGATTTGAACCTGATGGTATCTTGAAAAGCTATCTGTGAAGGAATAGATCCCTTCCTCCGACATTTTCCATAACCTCATCGATAAAAGGAGTAGGGAATACATAATGCACATAGGCGAAATTAAGGCTACTCAATTCAACACAAATTCATATGTCACATGTTTTCTTGGTTGTACCACCATTGGACTAATCCAATCTGGCTCCTCCATATGAACAATGATCTCGACGTCTAGAATCTGATCCAACTCCTTATGCATTTTTTCCTTATATTTGGGGTTCAAGCGGTAGGGCCATCTTTTAATTGGTTTAACATATAGCTTGAGTTGAATTTTCATGGCCCCAATGGAACCGACGATCCCTTTCATCTGAAAGAAGCTATGGGGGGGAAAAATCCTCATATTCCTTTAGCATATCTACCACATAGGTGACAATATCCTTATCCAAATAATCTTCGATGATAGCCATGTTTCGTGCTTCTTCGATGCCAATATTATGCTTCGTTGTCTTAATCGTACAACCATAGTCTAGTGCAACCATCTCATCCTCTTTCCCTTTGACCGCACACTATCCCTCAATTTATTTAATATGTATGCCCCTTGGGTAATCTTTGTCGATATCGTGGCATTCAACTTTCCAACAATTTACAAACTCTTTCAATTTTTCCATTAGTTGATGATATGCATATACCACTTTGGGTGTGGACCCCTTTGGTTGATGGTGGAAAACAAAGTCTTTGATTCGTAAGAGGGCCTCTTCTTGTGCGGGAGCTTTGACCGTCAAACTGAAGGTTGTACATAACTTGGCACTTACACTATCCCAACTCACTATCTGTCTCTTGAGCTCTTCTTGAATGTACTAGCTCCTAGGGACCATGTTCATTGTGTGGATGAATTGATGGGCCCATTGGGCGCGAGTGATATTCTTTGTTCTCTAGTGTCGTTCACAATAACAAATGTGTTCCTGGGGATCTTCAGTATTCTTATATCAATTGGCCAGTTCAAAGTCATAAATGGAATGGAATATGACTTTATGAATTCAACCACCTATGCCCAATCCCATATATTTACACACTGTGTCTCCCACCACCGCGAAGGTATCCCATGTACTACGACATCCAAGGATTGAACCCTTCTATCACATGTAATTGTTTTCTCCATTTGTGATAGGAATGCATCTACTAGCCCCATCCCATCAAACCTCGGGGCATCACATAATTCATAACCAATCCATCGGGTTGCTTTTGTTATCTACACACATCTCCAAGTAGAGACTTGATACAACTTATTTTTCTACCTTTCCATGACATCCTCTCCATGTCAGTACCATAGGAATTTACACTTCTTCAACTCATCTCCACATCTACAGTGGGATTGACATAATATTATCTACACCCTGTGATTTGATAGATGTTTTCAATAAGGGACCTCTGTGCATCCTCATTCACGGGATCATTGTATCTGTCACCTCATTTGGATCTAATAACACAATCATGAGCAAGGTGTCCCTCTCAAACGATATCTGTCTCTTCTTCAAATTCAATGCGACATTACTTTTGAATGCCTAATCAATATCAAGTAGTGCATGGTAGGGATCTGAATCATCCATGATCTTAATATCCCCAAAATATACCTTAGTATTAGCACCTTTGATGTTTACTTCAACCCGCTCCAGCCGGCCTATATGATAGATTCGATATTGATTCACTAGTTGAAGTTGAATGAAGGGACCACACCAAGTTTGTTCTACCCATCAACTCCCAGGATTTCTTCGGCAAGATATTCACATCATATCCTAGATCCAACATGACTTTGTCCATCTCATAGCTTTCGAGTTCAGCTGTCATATTGAACTCTCTTTCTGTGTGCTTTTGTTTACCGACCTGACACACATCCCTTTCTAGTAGGAGGGATTATATATCTATAACTATCCCTTCTTCCCACATGCAATTTATTAATATGTGTGTCAATTTTCTCGCATCATTAATATCATTTAATAGCTTCAAACAACAATGCAAGAAGTTACTTACTTGATCTTCAACTTGCCCTTCACGACTCGTGTCACACAATGCCTATTATCACATTCTGCACTTCAATTCTTCATACACATGCTCCTCTATTGCCCTCTATTCATTCTATTAGCACTTGGTAAATTTCCTAGAGGTTGAAATAGAAGAAATCTACAAAGGTAACTTTATCCAACCACTTTTAAAGCTGGGATCTAGCCCTTCCAGTTTCAGAGAGGGATCTCTCTATATGATTTAGCTTTGTTTCTAACTTTAGATGTTAGGCTAGGTAAAGAAATAGGTAGGTTTTGTTGTCAAAGTGTTTTTTAAATTGGTTGAGACAGTCTACACATCCATTGGGCTATGGGGTCTGTGTTTAAATAAATATGAAATACAACCAGAAACATGAAGGAAGACTTCCACAGGGTGAGATAATATACTCACTGGATCTTTTAGTAGCTTAAATGATGAACAGAAGAAAATATGAGAAAGATAAATTCAACTAAGAAGCATTTAAGAATTCCTTAATTGAAAACACCAGAAGATAAACACCAAAATCTTTCGAGCCAGAAATAGGGTATCCAAGATAAATCCTGCAACATTCGTTACTCTTAAAGATTAGTTTAGTTTCAGAAAACAATATGACCACAAAGCAAGAATAACATTCAACTTAGAGAATAAACATCACCAGTGAATACACGCAAGAATCCTGTAAAAGTGTCTTCTTTTTATTAATGACAGATCTCTTCAAAAATGGTACAGTCTGATAGCGTCAGGCTGTAAAGATCAACAACCCTCAATACTTCAAAAGGTGAAGTATTTATAACTCAAATTACAAACGTTCCTGTCATAACTGATCAGGACGCGTTAGTTCTATTTTTAGCCCAACTAATTTAACTAATCAAACTGCTTGATGACTTGGTGCAACTGCACGCAGATTTTCGGGGTAGACTGTTGATGAAGCCTTCGCATGACCTCATTTGACTGGACAGGTGACTGGACCTGGACAAATCATCTGCTAATCGAGCAGATTGCAGAGTTCCTCCCATCTGAGATGACTAGGCACAGTGACTTTGAGCAGTCTCCGATGCACTTCGTCCATTTCTGTATACCTGGCGAATGTGGGCTTAGTGAGGAATCTGTATCGAATCTCGTGTTGGATACTGATGTCCAATTGAAGGGCACCCAGGGATGCTTTGCCGGTGATGCTCCTTTGTATGCCTGCAAACTTTGAACTGTCTTTGGACACTTCAGCCAATCTCTTCTTATAATCTGGAAGTGTCATCAGTTTATCATTAATAACCTTCAGACCGGGGAGACCTTTCTTTTGGAGAGCCTCGATCTTGCTGAAGAATTTCTGTACCCCTAGGTCCATAGTCTGAATCTTTTCTTCCAGTTGAAGCATTAATCCTCTCTTGGTCAAAACTCTTTTGACCTCAAGGATGGTCTTTGTTCTGTCCTCTATCTTCAACTCTTCTAGCTCTTCTCTGGTCTTAGAATTGAGGAATTTGATAATATCATTTGCCTGAGTTGGTCTATCTCCCAATTCTACTCTGATCTTCTCAATGGCCTGTTTGCTCCTCTGGACCAACTCGTTCTGCTCAAACATGATTTGGATCATGGGCCAGATCTCATTTATGGACTTTATGATGTCTGTCCATACATTCTCTTTGACCTCAGCCAAAGTCTTCCCTGCCACTGTTTGCTTTTGGAGCTACTGTAGTTCCTTCTTGAGCTGCTCAGTTACCTGCTTTTCTTTGGAGAGACTGGTCTGGAAAGAAGTTTTGAGTTTCTGGAGGTTCTCAACTTCCTTCTTAAGCCTGCTGATTTCTGTCTTTTGTAGGTTCATCTTTTCCATGGATTTGGCGAGGTCGGTTGTCCCCTCTTGTGGTGTCACTGGTGTTGCGGATGGAATTGTTGTTACTGCTGCTGTGTTTGCTCCTGAAATCGGAATGGCAGTCAATGGAATGACTTCCATTGGCTTCATCTGTTCCTTCTCTTTTAATAATCTCTCCATCTTTGCTTCCATTTCTTTAAGCTGTGCATTCTGCTCCATGAGCAGTTTAAGCATTTCATCCTTCTCGCCTTCTTTCTCCGCTATCTCCTTCGCCTGTGAGTCCTCTGTAGGTGGGAGCTTCAGCTGTTTCCTCAAAGAGGCGATGTCTGCATTCTTTTTCTTTATCATCTCCTCTGTAGCTTTGACATTCGAAGGATCATAGCCGATCTTGAGGACCAGCTACTCCAAAGTCTTGATTCTATTATCCTTCGCAAAGGACGATATATTTTCCAGTTTGAGCTGTGTCTGAGCATTGTTCAGTGATACCTATAATTTTGCTGCAGAAGCGAAAGCATGTGCCAATGTATGGAATACCATCTCCCTAGTCTGTTTGTGCAAATCCATCTGATCTGTTGGGTGCACATCCTTCGTCTGGAACTCGAAGGTGGCCCTCTTGTAGTCTGTGATTACCTTGGGGTCTGGTACCTGTGCCTGGAGGAAGGCCATGTGCATCCTGGCCTTTTCTATGTCAAATGCAAACATCAGCCTATGCTGTGCAGTTGATGTCTTCTTTCGAAACTGAGCGTAAGTACTGCTGGTGAGGGTTTGATTCTTTTTCTTAATCAGCTCCTACTTCTAGAAAATGCTCAACTTGGGCCCAGTCTTTCCCGGATGAGTGTCCAGTGGGGAGTCTGAGGATTTCTTTGGCACTGTTGGGGTGATGCCCTGATATAGGCTTGAACCGAAAGTTGGGATGACAGATTTGACCACTGTGGTAGGCGGGGCTTCTTGCTCCCCAATAGGGCCAGGAACTGTGGTTGTCTTGGGCCTCTTAGTGTGCAACTTGAACTCTTCAGACGATACCTCCGTGACAGGCGGAGATGATTCTTGTTGAGGCATTTTTTCCTTAAGGACCTGAGGAGTGGTCGTTGGTGGTACATTGGTCAAGGGAACCTGTTGTTCCACTTCGACCAAGGTGTCAGGCACCCACACTGTCTGATTGACGAATTTTTTAATCTCGGGCTTGGACACATGTACATACGGGATATTTTTTTTCTTCACCCGCATTTCTGAGATGATCCCATGAGAATCATAGTGCCATGGGAAGCTCATAAAGAACTTCATTTCTTTCAACATCCTGTCAGCTTCTTCCCGGCGCTTCAACTGTTGCAGATGAAGGAACCAATCTGCCCCTTGATTCGAAGCTACTGTTTCTTCTTCAATGATATGAAATGGATATCATCTGAATTCATGATTTGTCTTATGTATTCTAGAGCAAAGATTCTTACCGACACATACTTGGGCAGCTTGTAGGGTGCCAACTCGCACCCGAATACTCTGATCTCGGTGTAGTTTTGATACAGGTACCAATCCCCGGTCTTTGTGTTGTCCGAGAGATGGAAGATTCTCCGGACTTCATCGTTTATTCGAGGCTCAGGCTTGCCGCTCAACATGCTTACCACAAGGTGGTAAAATAGATCGATGAATGCCTTGAAGCTATACTCTGTGGAGTTATGCTTCAGCAAAGAGGTCCATGCTGTGACTGGCTAAGGCCTTCCATATGCATCCATCTTCTGCATGGAAAAACTAAATTTATCTACTTGAAAGTAGACGAACATGTATGCCAGTATAGACGAGTATCTGAACATGCCTTCCGTGCCAAAATTCACAAACTATTCGTGAATATTGTCGGCCAAGAAGGTGTTGTAATCAAACTGTGTGGTGGGATTTTCATCACTGGAGAAAATGGATAGAAAACCCAGAATGGGCTCATATACCCACTGGTCAGAATATTACCCTAGCAGGGCACAAAGGGAGGAAATGACTTGGTTTCCCTTAGTGGAGAACATGGACGACGGGTAAGGGGGGTTTGGGGAAGGGAATTGAGTGGAGGTGGGAAGTAAAAGCTTGGATATTTGAGCTCTCTAGGGAAACGTCATCTTCTGATATAACTCTGTAAGGATTTCTAGGTTGAAAGGAGACGCAGATTCGGCATGGGGAATTTGCATCATCTGGTCTCTGTCTTCGGGCGTGATGAGGAACATGGTGTTTCCGGATGAGGAGATGATGGCTCTTTGTTCAGGAATATAGTGAGCTTGGCATTTCAGTGCAAACTCGGGAAAATGGTGGATCTGGGGAAAAAGGTAAAGAGAAAAATTGGACTCCCAGAGTCCAATTTCATCGCTCTGGTCCAGGAAAACCTCCCTGAGCCATGACTGGAGGTTTGAGAAATTGAAATCGCATTTGGTATCTGCGATCAATCTGTCTTTGTTGACCAACGGGATCTTGTCCAGGTCGACAGGAGGCGAGAGAAAAGGATTCTCCTCTCCTTCTGCTTGTCTTGGCTTTGGCACCATCTCTACAATAGTACCTGCAATAAACACGAAGTTAGTGGGGTCGACTGACTGTGCATGAAGGTGACGGGATGTAATGGAGGAGCTGGCTATGAGTTTTTCTGGTGCGACGAGTGAACAACGAAAATGGGGGAAAACCGTAATTTTATTTAAATCTGGGGTCGGTTGAGCGCGGGAGACAGGTCAGCAGGATAACAGGTATGTTATCCAGTAATAAATGGACAACGGGCCACTTGGGTGTGAGATGGCAAGTGACAATGGTCCAAAACATATGGATGGGTGACGTGGCTGCTAGGGATTGGAGGTGAAAGTCGCAATAAGGGGCTGGTCATGAGTGAAAAGGGGTAGGGGACTGACAACAGTTATGGGATGTGACATAACTCAGGAGCAAGTGGAACAAGTGGAAGATGACGTCCATGAGTGACGGGGGTTGTCAGATAGCAACTAGTGATGGGACTTCGGGGCCAATAGGCTGATGCCACATATGACAAGGGGCTCGCCAGAGGGAAAAACCATTCCAGACCCCCCCCCCCTCTCGGTTAAAAGCAGATCATCAGGGGGGTTTCGAAATCCACTTAGGGTCGTTGATCTACGCGCCCTTTTCTTGGCCACAGATCTTAGCGCGTCATTTATCATTCATTCCAGACCCCCCCCCCTCCATTAAAGGCAGAATGGATGGGGGGGCGGTCCGGAATCAAATCTGGATCATTGATTTAAGCGCTCGTCTCTGGGCCGTCTAGATGTCTGCAAGTCTTATTACCGATTTCGGATCCCCGCCCTTTCATTAAAGGCATAACGGTCGGGGGGGTACGGAATTCTCTGTGCACCGTAGATCTGGGCGCCGTGATCAGAACCGTCGAAATGTGTAGGAAGCATAAAATGGGGCGGGGAGAACACATGCGCTGGGAAAACTTAGGATAAAAGCATTTTTATGGGTTTTTTCCAAACTTTTCAAATAGACATCACCAAGGGGGTTCAACCAACTATCTTTTAGGCTTTTGAGACATGGTGCAACATTTACATCGAGCTGGTTTTATTGGAGTGAAACAATGAAGAAACTACCCTACATGCTAACCTATCTTCCTATGATAGTTAACCCAGATTAAACTATTGGGTTAAGAAATTACTCTACCCTGGGGCTATCTGACCATGATTAGATAGTCTGGCCAGATTTATTCACTAATCTAACCTAGACATTTTGGCTAAGATTAAACTGTTTAGCCAAATAATTCACTACCCTATCAACATCAAATCTAAAAGAACTTGGCCATGCTTGAAAGGTATGGACCAAGTTACCATTATTGCATGGGGCTTTATTTCAATTCTTTTATGCCCTCTTTTTCTTTTTTCTTTTTTCCTTTTTCCTTTTTTTTTTTCTCAAATTATTTGCAGAATGAAAAATCATTTGTCAACAAAAACACTAGAGACAGATAATATCCCAATCACTAGTTGATTCCCATAATTTATGGGGTGATAACAGCGGCTCCACCTGGGGATGGTACTTTCCCTGTGAAGTGCCAAGAATCCTGGTTCCTGTCGTTTTGACGATTTCTGCCTAGCAGCCTTCGTTGGTTTTATTCTCAAAAAGGGGAAAAACAGTGATCAACAGCTTAGGGCCTTCTCTTCGGGCTTCAATTAACTGACGAATGTTCTTCACTCAGAAAATGCAAGTGAAAAATGAAAATTAAAATGGTATGTACAATGGAGATTTTGAACTCGAATCTTCTACTGAGGTGTTACATAATGTTTCAACATTCTTCCATTCACAGGTGCTCCTGGCAGATCTGACCCATCAACGTTGTTTAGCAAGAAAGCATTGTTTTCCCTGAAAGCTTGGATCATGTATGGCCCTGTCCATAGATTGTCAAATTTTCCATGCTTTCCCTTGTCTTCATTTCCGGCGTCCCATTTTAGTACCAAATCTCCTAACTCAAAATTATCTTCCTTGGTTCGTTTGTCAAATATTTTCTTGATGTTTCCTTGGACTACCTGAGTCTTGTTGAAAACTTCTTCTCTAGTCTGCTGCAAATGGATCATCTGGTTGATCCTTCTCTGTGAGTCGTTTGGCTCAGCTTGTACATCTTGAAGCAACTTCATGACAGGGACTCCTAAAGAAGTGGGGAAAACTGCCTCTGTACCATAGACCAGCTGGTATGGTGAGATACCAATTGACCTTTTGGTGGTCAGCTTGTCAGCCCATAAAGCAAACACCAACTTATTGTGCCATGATTTCTTGTTTTCCTGCAATGTTTTCTTGATGATATTTACCAAAGTTTTGTTTGAATATTCTGCCAAACCATTCCCCTGAGGGTAGTAGGCTATGGAATGCCCCAAACCAATGTGATACTAGTTGCAGAAATCTATGAGTTTCTTCGATTGAAAGGCAACTGCATTGTCAGTTATAATCTTTCTAGGACAACCAAAACGAGACAAAATATTATTTTCAAGGAATTTGATAATAACAGAGTCAGTGGCTTGCCTGCTTGGTACTACCTCGATCCACTTGGTGAAATAATCGGTGGCAGTGAGGATCCAACTGTGTTGGCTTGAAGACGGGGGGTGTATTTCTCCAATGAAATCGAGTCCCCATTGCTGGAAAGGGGCCTCAACTGAGATCGGTTTTAGAGGTAGAGGGAGGAGTTTCCTTTTTCCTTCAAACAATTGACATTGGTGACATGCTATTACTTTCTGATGCACATCAGCGAACAGGGTGGGCCAATAAAATCCAGCTTTGAGTATTTTGTTGGCAGTAACTTTCCAGTTCAGATGGCCACCACATTCCCCTGCATGAAACTCTTGTAACACCTGATCAGCTTCATCTTTCAGTAAACAATTTAACAGAATACCTGCAAGGTCTTTCCAATACAAATTTCCTTCTAGAATACAGAATTTCAAAGCTTTCAACTTTAAAAATCTAGCTTTAGTCTTAGTCAAACCAGGGGGAGCTTGTAAATTTTGTAAAATGAATATAAGGTCTGCATACCATGGAGAGTTGAGAAATACCTCTCTCACGTTTGGAGTCGCCATCTCTCCCTATTCATCTTCCACATCTAGAAAATTAATGTCAAGAGCATGGAAGTTAGATTCAACCATTAATTTAGCAAGGCCTTGACCTTTGATTAGTTTTGTGGGCTTAATCTCTATATCGTATTCTAAAATGATAGCAATCCATTTTACCCTTCTTCCATCAGGGTTGTCCTGTGTCAAAATGTCTTTTACTACCGCGTTTGGAACATATGCTATGGTGTGGGAATGAATAATGTAGACTCTAAAGTCTTTTATGGCTTTTACCAAAGCAAAATCTTGCTTCTCCATGATCTTGTAGTTCAGAGCAACATCTCTTAATGCTTTGCTAAAGAAAGCTATGGGATGTTCATACCCTTCATTGTTCTTTTGCAGTAACACCGCTGCTATAGTATGTTCGGATGCGAAAGAAAAAAGATAGAAATCTTTAGTAAAATCGGGACTGATCAAAACTAGGGCTTCTGTGAGTGCTTGTTTGACTTGTTCGAAAGACTGTCTGGACTCGAAATCCCATTTTATTTTTACGTATTTTTTAAGCATGTTCGTAATGTTCCTGAGGAGTTCTGCCAGATTGGGAATGAATCTTTGTAGAAAGTTAATTCTTCCAATAAAAGACTGTAGTTCTTTGAGGTTCCTTGGGTGTTCTAATTTTTGTATGGCCTCGATTCTACTGGGGTCTATTTTGATTCCATCTTTGGAGATAATGTGTCCCAACAGTTTTCCTTCTTCTAACCCAAAAAGACTCTTCTTAGGATTTAAAGAAATCCCAAACCTTTTACATTTCTCGAAAACTCGTCTGAGGTGCCGCAGGTGTTCATCATCAGATCGAGAAAACACAGTCATATCATCTAAATAGACGACAATAAACTTACCCGATTCTTCCACGAAGGTGATATCCATTGCCCTCTGGAACGTGGCTCCTGTGTTCATCAGACCAAAGGGCATCTTCACATACATGAAAGTGCCCCATGGTGTGGTGAAAGCGGTTTTGTCTTGGTCATCCGGGTGAACTAGGACCTGGTTATAGCCCGAGAAACCATCCAACAGAGATATTCGACTGGACCCGACCACCCTTTGCAGGATGTGGTCCATTTTCGACAAGGGGTAGTTATCCTTCAGGGATACTTTATTCAGATTTCAAAAATCTATGCAGAGTCTGATTTCCCCGGTTTTCTTACGTGTAGGGACCAAATTAGAGACCCACTTGGAGAAATGCAGCGGAACTATGATCTTGGTGTCGTACATTTTCTTGATTTCTTTTTCGATTAGAGGGAGCAACTTGGGATTTGTCCTCCTAAGTTTCTGCCTAAACGGTTTTTGGTCTTCTTTTATTGGAATCCTGTGTTGTATGATGCTAGTATCATAGGCTTTCAAATATTCATAGCCCCAGGCAAAAACATCTGAATATTCTTTGAACAACTCAATGTATTTGAGTTTTTGTTCTGGGGGTAATGATTTGGACAGTTTGACCATCCTGGGTTTCTCTTCGGTCCTTATATTACAGTCTTCTACCTCTTGTCCATGGGCTTCTATTTTTGGTTTTTTGGCTACACCGTTACTGTCAAACAAGTCTTCTAAAGGAACAAGACCTCTAGGAAAAACATTTCTTTTTAACTGTAAGACATCAGCGTCCATTTCGTCATCGCCTAGTTCTCCTGAATCTATGGTATTTACACTATCAATTTCAAAATTAGAATTATTTAAATTTTCATCTTCATTCTCTAAATCTATATTTGTACATTCAAAATCGTTTTTGCATTGCAGAAATTCTTCTATTTGGTCATCATTTCCAAACACTTACTAATACCTGATATTGTCGGGCACTGTCGGTCTGCATTTCACCTCAACAGTGTATGGGCGACTCGAGCGGAAAGGAATCTTACAGGTGGCTGCTGATGTAGCCAATCCGTCGGCCAGAATATTCTATCCCCTCGGCATTACCTGCAAGTCAACTTCAGTAAAACACCTCAAGGCATCAAGAACAACATTCCTATAAGCTCTAAGACGTGGGTGTTTAGCAGCATACTCACCTTTGATTTTCTTAATTATCAATTCAGAATCACCTCTTACCATGATATTCTTAGCACCAACCTTTTTCAAAAGCTTCAGACCGAGCATCAAAGCTTCATACTCAGCAATATTGTTAGTACATTGGAAATTTAATTTGTAAGAATGGTTTTCTGAATACCTATTTCTGTGATTATGCAGCCAGACTCCAGCTCCTACTCCTTCTTTACTCACATCTCCATCAAAATCCATGCTCCAGAAATTGGTGGGTAACTCTTCAGTTATCACGTTCTTCATCTTTGCTACCTCAATGCTTTCTTGGCTTTCATTTTGACTAGATGTGTCTTCCATCAGCTGAGTATCTTTCTCTTATGTATCACCATCATTGTACAAGATGAACGAATCTAAATCGGAATGCATAGAGTAAAGGGGATAATTGTGTGGTTTTTCTTGGTTACTGACCATGTACTTCATCAATGTTTCTTTGTATAACCTCCTCTGTTGCCCAAACACTGGGATAGTGGCGTAAGACATATCTAGCTGCAGGGTTCCTTTCAACTTAGCCCCCCAAGACCAGGATAGAAACATTCCGTACTTCGGTGGGATGTCTGCAACGACCACATCCATTACCATGCTCTTCGCAGGAATCTGAACCAAGGTGATGCATAGGTCCTTGATCAAACCGATACATTTAACTTTGTTGTAGTCGAATGAGTGTAAATCCTTGTATGGTCTGGTGACCTCCAGTCCCAGTTTTTCCATTACTGCTTTAGGCATTATATTGTGAGAGGCACCCGAATCCAACATAGCGTTATGCAAGATCAAGTCGTGTATGTTTAGACTGATGTAAAAAGGAGCGACCTCACCAGTATCATCTTGAACATCTACTTCAGGTCCGAAAAGAAGTTCGGGATGATCATCAGTAAGGTACACAGTGTCTGAATGATTTACTGATCCAATGGTTAAGGCCTTCGTGCCTATGTCAGGTTCAATGGCCAATGCTTTACTTACCTGTGAATGATACCGGTCTCTGTTCATCAACTCTGTAAGTGGGATGGGAATTTTTATTTTTGCCAATTCCCCCTCAAGGCTAAAGGGTGTAGGAGCTCTACCTTGGCTCATTAGTTTTGGTTTGTCCACTATATTCTTCGGCTCAGAATTACTCGGTGGATTAATAGGTGAAGCCTCGGGTTGTGATGGCCTTTTCAGAATGGTGATGTTTTTCTTCACGGGAGCGTCGGCATTACTCTTCTCAGGGATCTTCTCAACAACAGTCTTTTCAGAAGTCTTCTTGGTAGATGGCTCAAGGGTCTTTTTGGTTTCGACTACTTTCTTTGTTTCAGTCATCTTTTTTGGAGAAATCCCTTCTGTCTTCTTACTCCGCAGATTGTATTGCCGGTGTACCTCCAAAATAGCATTTTCGAAGGCCTGTTGTTCTGCATCTTTGGCTTCTTCTCTTACATTGGTTTGATTGAGAAGAAAGAGTTCCTGCTTTTCTTGGGTAAGGAAAATAGCTTCGTTGTCGTGAATGCCCATGAGATTAATATGAGTGTCCTCCAATTCCTCAATCACTCCCTCCCCTTCATCAACATATTTTTCCTGTAGAGGAGGTCTGATCTATTGATCTAGACCCCTCTGCTCTCTTTGATCCCTAGGGTCTCTCTGTCTGATTTGAGGAGGGTTTCTCCTAAAGTTAGGGTTTCTAACCTGGGGAAATGGTGGGTTTTCTCTTGGAGGATTTCTGTCTGACACAGTAAGTCTTTCCATCATTATTTCCACTTCTCTGGCCAAAGAATCCAATTTGGAATCTATGGTCGACGTGGAAGGTTCTTCTTTGATCGTCACTCTTCTTTCTGACCTCTGACGTTCCCTTTTCACCAACAGATTGGCCTCCACACTTATAGCACTTTTCTGCATGTCTGCCAAGGTGGTGGAATTTCTTTCTCTTAGTTGGTATGACATATCGGCATCAAAAGCATCAGGGAATTTTATCAATGCTAGGCCCTGTGGAGGTTTGATTTCGGCTGGAATGGCATTGTACAGGTTATTAAAATGGGTGCAGTAATCTTGTACCATCTCACCTTGATTTCTTCTTATATTCTCGTATTCTGACAATATCTGGAGAGGGTTTTTCTTTAACTCCCATTTGTCAAGAAAACTCCTTTGGAACGCGACAAGGTCAGGGACTGAGGTAGCAGGTAAAGCTTTGAACCATTTCTTGACGTCACCTATCAAACTTTGGGCAAACAATCGCATTTGAACGTCAGCCTCATCAACTTCTTGCAAGTTAAAATAGTCATTCATTTTGTCAACATGTTGTTGGGCATTTAAAGGTCCTGTTGCATTGAACTGTGGAAGTCTTGTTTGATAGTCTTGGGGCATGGAATGTAGCGGCGCAACCAAGACCAAAGGAGCATATCGAGCTGCCATGATGGGTGGAGGAGGTGAGACAACAACCCGGATGGTCGGCGAGGTAGCGACTGAAGACGAGGACGAGGAGGGACTGGATAGTACTGAGGGAGTGATTTGTGGTTTAGTCGTGGGAGACAAAACTTCGGGGGTTCGGGGTTGCAACACAGTTGGGTCAAAGACGATTCCAGTCACAAAACTGTCGGACCGTGTTCTAACTAGGCTTTGCTGTGGAAAAGTATCGAGGTCAAGGTTTTGAGAGATAACTGGTTTTCCTGAAAAGGACAGGGACTTATGAAGAGGAGTATGACTCACTGAACATGCATCTAAGGTCTTTCGCCTAAGCAACTGTTCGGGGTTATCTATTACTATCGCGGGTTCTGGGTCTGAGTGAGATAGAGTATGAACTTTCTTGGGAGCCATAACTCTTTTTGGTTTTTTATATATATTTTTTAATTTTGCGAGTCTGAAAATAATATGTACAAAGTTTGATCAACCTCTAAACATTACTTTCTTCTCAAATTCGAACGTTCTTTTTAGGGGAAAGAAAACGTGAAATTATCAATTTTTAGTTCTTCCGCAGTAGAGTCTCCATTATGTTATCACTTGGTAAATTTCCTAGAGGTTGAAACAGAAGAAATCTACAAAGGTAACTTTATCCAACCACTTTTAAAGCTGGGATCTAGCCCTTCCAGCTTTAGAGAGGGATCTCTCTATATGATTTAGCTTTGTTTCTAACTTTAGATGTTAGGCTAGGTAAAGAAATAGGTAGGTTTTGTTGTCAAAGTGTTTTTTAAATTGGTTGAGACAGTCTACACATCCATTGGGCTATGGGGTCTATGTTTAAATAAATATGAAATACAACCAGAAATGTGAAGGAAGACTTCCACAGGGTGAGATAATATACTCACTGGATCTTTTAGTAGCTTAAATGATGAACAGAAGAAAAGATGAGAAAGATAAATTCAACTAAGAAGCATTTAAGAATTCCTTAATTGAAAACACCAGAAGATAAACACTAAAATCTTTCAAGTCAGAAACAGGGTATCCAAGATAAATCCTGCAACATTCGTTACTCTTAAAGATTAGTTTCAGAAAACAATATGAGCACAAAGAAAGAATAACATTCAACTTAGAGAATAAACATCACCAGTGAATACACACAAGAATCCTGTAAAAGTGCCTTATTTTTATTAATGGCAGATCTCTTCAAAAATGGTACAGTCTGATAGCGTCAGGGTGTAAAGATCAACAACCCTCAATACTTCGAAAGGTGAAGTATTTATAACTCAAATTACAAACATTCCTGTCATAACTGATCAGGATGTGCTAGTTCTATTTTTATCCTAACTAATTTAACTAATCAAACTGCTTGATGACTTGGTGCAACTGCACGTGGATTTTCTGGGTAGACCATTGATGAAGCCCTTGCATGACCTCATCTGACTGGATAGGTGACTGGACCTGGACAACTCATCTGCTAATCGAGCAGATCACAGAGTTCCTCCCATCTGAGATGACTAGGCACAGTGACTTTGAGCAGTCTCCGATACACTTCGTCCATTTCTGTATACTTGGAGAATGTGGGCTTAGTGAGGATTATGTATCAAATCTCGTGTTGGAGACTGATGTCCAACTGAAGGGCATACATGAATGCTTTGTCGGTGATGCTCCCTTGTATGCCTGCAAACTTTGAACTGTCTTTGGACACTTCAACCAATCTCTTCTTATAATCTGGAAGTGTCATCAGTTTATCATTAATAACCTTCAGACCAGTGAGACCTTTCTTTTGGAGAGCCTCGATCTTGTTGAAGAATTTCTGTACCCCTAGGTCCACGGTCTGAACCTTTTCTTCCAGTTGAAGCATTAATCCTCTCTTGGTCAAAACTCTTTTGACCTCAAGGATGGTCTCTGTTTTGTCCTCTATCTTCAACTCTTCTAGCTCTTCTCTGGTCTTAGAATTGAGGAATTTGATAATATCATTTGCCTAAGTTGGTCTATCTCCCAATTCTACTATGATCTTCTCAATGGCCTGTTTGCTCCTCTGGACCAACTCGTTCTGCTCAAACATGATTTGGATCATGGACTAGATCTCATTTATGGATTTTATGATGTTTGTCCATACATTCTCTTTGACCTCAGCCAAAGTCTTCCCTGCCACTGTTTGCTTTTGGAGCTGCTATAGTTCCTTCCTGAGCTGCTCAGTTACCTGCTTTTCTTTGGAGAGACTGGTCTAGAAAGAAGTTTTGAGTTCCTGGAGGTTCTCAACTTCCTTCTTAAGCCTGCTGATTTCTGTCTCTTGCAGGTTCATCTTTTCCATGGATTTGGCGAGGTCGGTTGTCCCCTCTTGTGGTGTCACTGGTGTTGCGGATGGAATTGCTGTTATTGCTGCTGTGTTTGCTCCTGAAATCGGAATGGCAGTCAATGGAATGAATTCCATTGGATTCATCTGTTCCTTCTCTTTTAATAATCTCTCCATCTCTACTTCCATTTCTTTAAGCTGTGCATTCTGCTCCATGAGCAGTTTAAGCATTTCATCCTTCTCGCCTTCTTTCTCCGCTATCTCCTTCGCCTGTGAGTCCTCTGTAGGCGGGAGCTTCAGCTGTTTCCTCAAAGAGGCGATGTCTGCATTCTTTTTCTTTATCATCTCCTCTGTAGCTTTGACATTCGAAGGATCATAGCCGATCTTGAGGACCAGCTCCTCCAAAGTCTTGATTCTATTATCCTTCACAAAGGATGATATCTTTTCCAGCTTGAGCTGTGTCTGAGCATTGTTCAGTGATACCTGTAATTTTGCTGCAGAAGCGGAAGCATGTGCCAATGTATGGAATACCATCTCCCTAGTCTGTTTGTGCAAATGCATCTGATCTGCTGGGTGCACATCCTTCGTCTGGAACTCGAAGGTGGCCCTCTTGTAGTCTGTGATTACCTTGGGGTCTGGTACCTTCGCCTGGAGGAAGGCCATGTGCATCCTGCCCTTTTCTGTGTCAAATACAGACAACAGCCTATGCTGTGCAGTCGACGTCTGCATTCGAAATTGAGCGTAAGTACTGCTGGTGAGGGTCTGATTCTTTTTCTTAATCAGCTCGTACTTCTCGAAAATGCTCAACTTGGGCCCAGTCTTGCCCAGATGAGTGTCTAGTGGGGAGTCTGAGGATTTCTTTGGCACTGTTGGGGTGATGCCCTGATATAGGCTTGAACTGAAAGGTGGGATGACAGATTTGACCACTGTGGTAGGCGGGGATTCTTTCTCCCCAGTAGGGCCGGGAACTGTGGTTGTCTTGGGCCTCTTAGTGTGCAACTGGAACTCTTCAGACGATACCTCCATGACAGGCAGAGATGATTCTTGCCGAGGCCTTTTTTCCTTAGGGACCTGAGGAGTGGTCGTTGGTGGCACATTGGTCGGGGGAACCTGTTGTTTCACTTCGACCAAGGTGTCAGGCACCCACACTATCTGATTGGCGAATTTTTCAATCTTGGGCTTGGACACATGTACATACGAGATATTTTTGTTCTTCACCCGCATTTCTGAGATGATCCCATGAGGATCATAGTGCCATGGGAAGCTCATAAAGAACTTCATTTCTTTCAACATCCTATCAGCTTCTTCCCCGGTGCCTTGACTGTTGCAGATGAAGGAACCAATCTGCCCCTTGATTCGAAGCTGCTGCTTCTTCTTCAATGATACGAAATGGATATCATCTGAATTCATGATTTGTCTTATGTATTCTAAAGCAAAGATTCTTACTGGCACATACTTGGGCAGCTTGTAGGGTGCCAACTCACACATGAATACTCTGATCTCGGTGTCGTTCTGATACAGGTACCAATCCCCGGTCTTTGTGTTCTCCGAGAGATGCAAGATTCTCTGGACTTCGTCGTTTATTCGAGGCTCGGGCCTGTCACTCAACATGCTTACCACAGGGTGGTAAAACAGATCGATGAATGCCTTGAAGCTATACTCTGTGGAGTTATGCTTCAGCAAAGAGGTCCATGCTGTGACTGGCTGAGGCCTTCCATCTGCGTCCATCTTCTGCATGGAAAAACTAAATTTATTTACTTGAAAGTAGACGAACATGTATGCCAGTACAGACGAGTATCTGAACATGCCTTCCGTGCCAAAATTCACGAACTATTCGTGAATATTGTCGGCCAAGAAGGTGCTGTAATCAAACTATGTGGTGGGATTTTCATCAGTGGAGAAAATGGATAGAGAACCCAGAATGGGCTCATCTACCCATTGGTCAGAATAGTACCCTAGCAGGGCACAAAGGGAGGAAATGACTTGGTTTCCCTTAGTGGAGAACATGGATGATGGGTAAGGGGGGTTTTGGGAAGGGAATTGAGTGGAGGTGGGAAGGAAAAGCTCGAATATTTGAGCTCTCTGGGGAAAAGTCATCTTCTGATATAACTCTGTAAGGATTTCTAGGTTGAAAGGAGACGCAGATTCGGCATGGGGAATTTGCATCATCTGGTCTATGTATTCGGGCGTGATGAGGAACAGGGTGTCTCCAGATGAGGAGATGACGGCTCTTTGTTCAGGAATATAGTGAGCTTGGCATTTCAGTGCAAACTCGGGAAAATGGCGGATCTGGGGAAACAGGTAAAGGGGAAAATTGGACTCCCAAAGTCCAATTTCATCGCTCTGGTCCAGGAAAACCTCCCTGAGCCATGACTGGAGGTCTGAGAAATCGAAATCGCATTTGGTATCTGCGATCAATCTGTCTTTGTCGACCAACGAGATCTTGTCCAGGTTGACAGGAGGTGGGAGAAAATGATTCTCCTCTCCTTCTGCTTGTCTTGGCTTTGGTGCCATCTTTGCAACGGTACCTGCAATAAACACGAAGTTAGTGGGGTCAAATGACTGTGGATGAAGGCGACGGGATGTAATGGAGGAGCTGGCCTATGATTTTTTCTGGTGCGACGAGTGAACAACGAAAATGGGGGAAAACGGTAATTTTATTTAAAACTGGGGTCGGTTGAGCGCGGGAGACAGGTCAGCAGGATAACGGGTATGTTATCCAGTAATAAATGGACAACGGACCACTTGGGTGTGATATGGCAGGTGACAGTGGCCCAAAACATACGGACAGGTGATGTGACTACTAGGGATTGGATGTGAAAGTCGCAATAAGGGGTTGGTCATGAGTGAAAAGGGGTAGGGGACTGACAGTAGTTATGGGATGTGACATAACTCGGGAGAAAGTGGAATAAGAGGAAGATGACGTCCATGAGTGACGAGGGCTGTCAGATAG